>NW_004624776.1:17052727-17097884 GCF_000247695.1 Heterocephalus glaber
AAAAAAAAAAAAAGCTAGAAGAAAGAAATGTGAATCTTTTTACCATAAGGAAATGATAAATGTTTGAGAAGACAGGTATACTTAACCTGATTTAAACATTAGATGATATACCTGTATCAAAATATCACATGGTACCCCATAAAAACGTATAATATTTGTATTTTTATATACTAGATAAAAAATTTTAAAATAATGCATAAAATGACCTAGAATTCAGAGATGTTAGTCAAAATAAATTTACCCAGCAGGTATTTCAATACTTACTGAGTAAGTCAAATCCAAATTGATATTTTCTGGAGTTGTAAGTTGTTCTCGTTGTCGCACCAGGACTCTCTCTTTTCTTCCTGCATCTTTAGCCTTTTCTAAGGCCTGAAATCAGATTCATACTTTGCAAAATCTCAGCATTCTTCAACTTTTATGCATTTGGGAAATATCTGCATGAGTTTGCTGAATTCATTTTCAAATCATGGATTCCCCAGGATGCCCCTCTGTTAAACTTTCCTTGGGGAAAAAAAACCCCTTAGCTATATATTTGAACTGCAGTTCAACATCATAGAATTGCCTGTGTGGTTTTTCTTGGAAAGTATAAAGGATGAAATGTAAATTTTCCCCAAGTCAAGTTTCTCTACCATACACCTTCCACCTCCTTTAAAGTTGGACCATATAGATCTTCTTTCTTCCCACTTCCTGAATCTTTGAGTATTTCAGTTCAAACTTGCGAGGCAGGAATTTAGATAGACTAGGGGAGAGGGGCTTCTGAGATGCTCGAAATACAGCAAGTCAAAGAATAATTGCTGCCCAGCATCACAAAAGATTCTTAGCTTGGCTCTTGTCTGACTTAGAATACCAGAAAACCTTTTGATGATTTCCACAGACAGATTCAATAACAGACTTTGTGTTTTTAGAAATAGGTTTTTAAAAATTAACGAGTTCTATGAGCAATAAAAGTAGCTTTTTACTGAACACTTCTCTCTAATGGCATGCATTAATCTGATAAGTCACAGAAATTATATTTATATAGAATGACAATTTAAAAAATCAGAGCTAGACTCCTAAAAAGAAAACTATGGTTTTGTGGTTTACTTGGAAAAAAATATTTCCGGGTAGTGAATGACGCTTTAGTAAGTAAATAGTAAGTTTGGCATGGAGGAGCATGCCTGTAATCCCAACACTCTGCAAGGCTAAGACAGAAAGATCACAAGTATGAGCCCAGCCTGGGCCATTTAACAACTTAAGTTAGACACTGTTTCAAAATAAAAAATTATAAAAGGGTTTGGGGATATAGATCATTGCAAAGACTCTGGGTTCAATTGACTACTGCAAAAAGCAAAGAAAAACAAAACAACTAGCACTTCATGTTTTGTGTGCCTCATGGCAGCTATAACTTTTGATGGTATATTGAAGTTTAATCCAACAGTCTACTGGGCTACAAAATTAAATTAACAAATACATTAGAATTTTTCCATACTAAAAAAACTGTCAAAATTACCAATTATTTTATTAGAACACATAAAGCAGAGTTACAATTTCTGGTTCTAAAAATAATTGCTTTAGTCAAAACCTTAAGGCCAGTCAACAGCAAAATGAAAATATTTATCTGTATATGCTTGTGCATATATAAAAGCAGAGCTGACACATATGTCTACACATACCTCATAATCTTAATCTTGAATTCTGTTAGTTTATGAACTTACCAATTTTAAGTCTCCACAACTGTTGGCAATACAGCTTTCTTCTACCAATTCATTTACTTTCTTCTCTAATTGCCTGATCTTTTCTTCTGGACTGTTTAAGAAAAGGGCAGAAGTAATATATATCATTAAATCACTAATAATCTATATAAAAACTTAATTTACTTTTAATATTATCTGTTGCATGGTTTTAAAAAGTAGGTCACAGATAAGATATATGTATAAAGGGCATTAAAGAGCAAATGGATTACTTGTTTTAATAGCTACATTATATAATTACCTATAATTATAGTAAAAAAAACTAATAATTTTGTAACAACACAAAGCTAAATACTTTAATAATTTCATTTATCCTCCATAATACTAAATACAAGAACTTTCATCATTTCTATTTTACTGAAGAGGAAACTGGGGTTTAGAAAGTATTTTTCCCAACATTACAAAGATATTAAGTTAATTAAAACTTTACCTTATGGCTTGGAAAACTGAAGCCCTCATAAAAGAGATAAAAATGATTTACTATCAGAAAGATACTATACAGACAAAATTTTAAAAAGTAGAAAAGCTTTAAAATTCTGGATTTATTAAGAGTAAATTATTCCAGGGCTGAAGGTAGAGCTCAGCAGCAGTGTGCATGCTTAGCATGCATATGGCCCTGGGTTCCATGCCTAGCATTTCAAAGAGCAAATTATGCCCAAATCAGTCACATTTCAAAATAATACTGATGCTACCACTTTCCTCCAGCAAAAACTACACTCTGACTATGTATCAATGCTTAAACAAAATATAGATATCAATTCTCTTAATTCTCTACAATGGACTTTTTAATAGTATAGGAATAAATGAAAGAGTATAGCGTGATCCACAGAATTGTACCTTTGGGGGAATCTGAGACTAAGACTAAATTTTATGAGTTTACAGAAGTGTTAATAAATGGTGTTGCAAAAACTGGATTTCAACCTGCCAAAGATTAAAACTAGACTCCTATCTTTTACCATGCACTAGACTAAAATCAAAGTGGATTAAAGATCTACATATTAAAACAGAAACACTAAACTTGCTGGATGATAATTAGGTAGAATTCTCAAAGACACTGGCATAGGAAAATACTTTATGAACAAATCCTCAGTAGCACGGGAACTAGCACAAAGAATGAACAACTGGAATCTCATCTTATTAAAAAGCTTCTGCGCGGCAAAAGAAACCACCAACAGAGCTAAGAGACAACCTACAATGTGGGAAAAAATTTTTAGCAGCTGTAACTCAGACAAAGATCTACTATCAAGAATATATAAAGAACTGAAAAAAATCAGACCCCTCAAATTCAAAGACCCAATTCAAAAATGGGCATCTGAAATGAAGACACATTTCTCAAAGAAGTAAAAGCTGCAAATAAACATATGAAAAAACGTTCAACATCACTGGTCATTTGAGAGATGCAGACGAAAACAATGCTGAGATTCCACCTCACCCCAGAAAGAATGGCGGCTATCAAGAAATCAACCAATAACAAATGCTGGCGGGGTTGTGGAGAAAAAGGAACCCTTCTTCATTGTTGGTGGGAATGCAGACTGGTGCAACCACTGTGGAAATCAATATGGAGATACCTAAAAAACTAGGATTAAAAGTCCCATTTGACCTAGCTATTCCTCTACTGGGTATTTCCCCAAAAGAATTAAAAGAATAATAACACAGTGATATATGCTCACCCATGTTTATAGTGGGACAGTTTGTAATACCTAAAACTTGGAAACAGCCCAACTGCCCATCAACTAGAGACTGGATAAAAATGTGGTTTTTTAATAAAATGGAGTACTACTCAGCCATAAAGAAAGAGAAACTAGAGACATTTATGGCCAAGTGGATGCACATTGAGGCCATACTCTTAAGTGAAATAAATAGGACACACATGTGTAATACCAAATATTTTCTCTGGTGTGAAAAACTAAAAGTGTAAATAAGAATCAAAATGTATACTGTGAAATAGGAAGAAAAGGTCTAAAGGAGTAGGGGATGTGGGAGGAGTAGGGGAAAGGAAAGAAGGGAAAAGAAAAAATATGAGAAAAGGAAAAAAATGGAAAAAAAGTCTTTGTAAATAGGGAGGGATGGAGGGGGTGAAAGGAGAACAGGGAAATGGGGAAAAAATAAGAGCCAAGATACATCATGTAAAGGTACAAGATCCCAATGATGAACGTAACTGTACTGTATACCTAAAATGTACCAATAAACTTAATGAAAAAAAAAGAAGTATATAAAATTTTAACTCAGCAATGAGCATAATAGATGGGGCAATTTTACAAAAGTTAAATAGACTTCTGTTTTCTAGTTATCTGAAACAATCTAATAAATGTCTTTTAAAAACTATTTTATTGGTGCCTATTAATTTTATAAAATATGTGGTATTTTGATATATGCATATATTCTGACCATATGCATCCCCCCTGCACATACATCCACATGCAACACTTCTCCATTCCCTTTCTTCTGTCTAATAATAGTATCCCTTCTACTTTCATGTCATGTTTTTAGATTGCATATATAAGAGAAAACATGAAATTCTTGTCTTTCTGAATCTGGTTTACTTAGCTTACCATGTTGATCTCCAGTTCCATCCATTTTCCTGCAACATAATTTCATTGTTCTTTACAGCTAACTAATACTCTATTGTGTAATTTTCTTTATCCATTCATCATTGTTGGGTACCTAGGCTAGTCCCATATCTTGGCTATTGTGAATTGTGCCATAATAAATATGGATACGAGGTATCCCTATAGTATGCTGACTTTAATTCTTTGGATATATACCAATGGATGGGTCATACAGGAATTCTACTTTTAATTTTTTGAGGAACCTCCATACTGACTTCCATAGTGGCTCTAGTAATTTACATTCCTATCAGCAATGTGAAGAGTTCCTTTACCTTTTAGCATTTATTGTTTTGTATTCATCTTTTGCCATATATTTTATTTTAAAATATTGACAGCTAGTTACTAAAAAATTTATGGTGTAGAACATAATGTTTAATAATTTATGGTGTACTACCTGGTTTGAAATATGTGAACATTGTGAGATAAATTAGGTTAAATAATACATAATCTCACACATTTTCTTGTAATGAGAACACTTACAATCTACTCTTCTAGCAATTTTCAAGTACACAGACATTGTTCTTAACTAGTCACCATGTTTTACAATAGGTCTCTTGAACTTATTCATCCTAACTGAAAATTTATATCCTTTGACCAAAATCTCAATTTCTGCCTAATATAAACTTTATTATTAGAGGAAAAATAAATTTCGTACACAATAAAGTAACTTCATACCATTTCTCCTTAATATAGCAAAGTGGGAAAGCCTAATTTCTCATCCCATGAAATATGTTCCTAACTATCATAATTTTTTCAAGACAACAAATAGTCTTCGATTGGAGGCTTAGTGGGCAGAATAATCATCATAGACTTTAAAATATATTTTTAACATGTCTTTCTTTTTTTTCCACATTATATATATGTATATATTTCATTAGTACATGTTAGTCACACGGATTGGTGAGGTTCATTTCAGGAATTTGGTACATGCACTTAACATATCTCGATCATTTTAAATTGCATTACTCCTCTCTTCCTTTCCCCTTTCCTCCTCCTTCCCTTTTCCCATCTCCTGAAGTCTGTCCTCTAGTTTCCTGGCATCTCTCATTCATTCATTCATTCATTCATTCATTCTGGTTTTTCATATAAGAGAAAACATATGATATTTAACTTTCTGAGTCTGGGTTATTTCACTAAGCATGATATTCTAACGTTCCATACGTGATTTTGTTCTTCTTTGTGGCTGAATATTATTCTAGCATGTATATATATCACATTTTCTTTATCCATTCATCTGTTGATAGTGACGTAGGCTGTTTCCAGAGCTTAGCTATAGTGAACTCTACTGCCATAAACATGAGCATGCATGTTTCACAATAGTATGCTGTCTTTAATTCTTTTGGAAATGTACCTAGAAGTATAGCTGGATCAAATGGTTATTTCTGTTTTTAGTTTTCCGAGCAACCTCTATACTGATTTCTATAGTGGCTACCCTAGTTTACCTTCTCACCAACAATATGAGTTCATTTTTCACCACAGCCTCACCAGCATTTATTGTCTTTTCTATTCTTGATCATTTTATATTCTTGACCATTCTTACCCTAGTCAGAATTCTTACCATTCTTACCATTCTGACTAGGGAATTTCAGGGTAGTTTTGATTTATAGTGCTCTAATGACTAAAGATATTTAACATTTTTTCATATATTTATTGACCACTTGTATTTCTTTTGAGAAGTGTTTAATTTTTTTTCATTAAGTTTACGGGTACATTTTAGGTATAAAATACAGTTACATTCATCATCGGGATCTTGTACCTTTACATGACGTATCTTGGTTCTTATTTTTTTCCCTTTCCCCTGCCCTCTCTTCACCCCCTCCACCCTTCCCTATTTGCAAAGACTTTGTTTCCATTTTTTTCCTTTTCTCATATTTTTTCTTTTCCCTTCTTTCCTTTCCCCTACTCCTCCCACATCCCCTACTCCTTTAGACCTTTTCTTCCCATTACACAATATCAATTATACATTTAAAAAATTATAATATCAAAATTTAGAGGATATTATCACAGATTTTACAGAATTTAAAAGGATACAGAAAGGATATTACAAACATCTTTTTTGAAATAAATTTGACAACTTCTAAGAAGTACCTTGGAAGACCAATTAATGAAACTGACTCTGGAGGAAATATAAAATTTGAATAGCACCTATTAAAGAAAGTATATTCCTAGCTTGAAAACCTACCTATAGCAGGCTCATATACATTTTAACTGATGAATTATATCAAACAATTAAAGCAGAAAAAAGAAGGAACACTTCTCTCATTTTAGGAAATCAGCATTGTGCTAATACTAAAACTGGATAAAGATAATAGAAGAGAAAAGTATGAACATAGATGAAAAATTTGTTTAACAAAACAAACTATTAGAAGTCAGATCTGGCAGGATGTAGAAAGTGGTTTTGTTATAGGGATGGCAGTGTTGGTTCAGCATTGGAAGATCCACCCACAGAAGTCATCATTTTAACAGAGGAAAGGAAAAAGCCATATGATCCTGTCAGTAGTTGCAAAAAAAGTATTGGACTAAATTCTACAGCTGTTCATGGTAAAAGCTATCAGGAGACTAGAAGTAGAACAGAACCTTCTCAACAGATAAGACATGTACTCCATACTTCCAGCAAGAATGCCTTATATGAATGCAGAAGATACAATGCTTTCTCCTTAAGGTGGGGAACAAGGGTAGATATGCCTACTCTTCATCTATTAAACTTTGAAACATAGGCCCAAACCAAAATAATCTGGCAATAAAAAGAAACAACTAGCATAGGATTTGGCAAGGTAGAAGTAAAATCTTTATATGTAGATGAAATGATCATCTACAGAGAAAATACTAAGAAATCTGTAGGAGCCCCAGTATTTAATTGATTTGCCCACTTATTAACTAAGCTATTTGATCTTTGAATTCTATATATTCTAGATATTAATTCTCTATCTAAAGAGTAGCTGGCAAAGATTTTCTCCCATTTTGCAGGTTGTCTCTTCAATCTGCTGGTTACTTTCCTTATTGTACAGAACTTTTGTAGTATGAAGTATTCCCATTTGTTGATTCTTTCCTGTGCTGTTATTATTTCCTGTGCTGTCAGAGTCCTATTCTGGACTGTGGCTAGGGTTTCAAGTGTTTCCTCTATGTTTTCTTTCTAGTAGTTTCAAATATTCTGATTCCATACCTAAGTCTTTAATCTGTTTTGATTTGATTTCTGTACAGGGTAAGAGAAAGGGATCTAGATTCTCTTTTCTACATACAGATACACAGTTTTCCCAGCTCTATTTGTTTGAAGCTGTCTTTTCACCAATGTATACTTTTGGCTCCTTTGTCAAGCATCAGGTAGCTGTAGCTGTCTGGGTTTATATGTGTGTGTGTGTGTGTGTGTGTGTGTGTGTGTGTGTGTGTCCTCTATTCTATTCTATTGGTGTACATGTCTGTTTTTGTGCCAGTACCATGATGTTTTTGTTACAAGGGCCTTGTAGTATAATTTGAAATGAGGTATTGTGATGCCTACAGTCTTGCTCTTTTTGCTTAAGACTACTTTGGCTATTCTGGGTCTTTTGTGTTTCCATATTACAGGATTTTTTTTTTTTTGGTACCAGAGATCAAACTCGGGACCTTGCACTTGTGAGGCAGGGAGCAGAACCACTGAGCTAAATCCTCCATATTATAGGATTTTTATAGGTTAATTCCTAGGTATTTTTTAGGCTATTGTAAATGCATTTTTATCTTTCCCAGCTAGTTGATTATAGATGTGTAAAAATTTGTGAATGTTGATTTGTATCCTGCAATAAACTTTTTATCTTTAAGTATTGCTTATAGATTATTAAACTAAAAATATTAATATAAAATTTCAAAGTTAAAAATTTTTAAGAGATCCTTATTAGGACATTTAAAGTAACTATCCTGTCTATAACAAATACCTAGGAAATGACATCTGTGTATGGATACTGTCAGATATCTACTTAAAAAGAGCCTGTCACCCCCACCCTTATTTCTTGCACACAGAAGTCAAGCCAGTCTCTGGCATCTGTGATCAATAAATGTGACATGTCAGCTTGAGTAAGAACTGCCTAGCTAGTTAGTGAGCTCTGAATGTGTCTGTAGATGACTGACATGTAGGCAAACTGAAGATGTGGTGGCACCAACCAACAGGCTTGTAGCCCAAACAGAATAAAAAGAGAGAGAAGAAGTGAGTCATGACCCCTTTCTTCTAAGGAGCGCTGTTGTTCAACACTTGCCTTTGGACACTGGTCTCTACTTCTTTCAAGTTTCCAGCTCAGACTCTTCAGCCTTCTAATGCAGACATTTTGGTTTTCCAACACAGACTCACACTAGTGACTTGGCAAGGAGTTTCCAGGCCTTGGACCTTAGGCTATTACTGGATCCTCTGGCTCTTCTGCATGCAGAGGGCCATTTTAGATTCTTCTACCTCTAATTCTATTGAAGGCTCCTGGACTCTTTCCCTTCAGATCCTATAAGCACGTGTGTTATTGGCACATGTGTTACTGTTTTTTTCTTCTAAGACAAAAGAAGTTAATGCAGAGTTGTTTTTTTGTAAACTATAACCTCAGTATTCAGGTTTAATTGCAGTGTTGACACTTTGCAATAAATAGGTGAGTTTTGGGTTGCAGTTTAGCACTCAGTCTCTAAAAGGTTTGTCATCTCTGCTATGAGATGACCTCACAAGTCCCTTATGTAATCATAGATATATTTCATGTCGATTCTGTCCACTAGTGAACCCTAATACAACATCTCCTTTCCTTTCTCAGGAGTCGGGTCAAACCTAGGAGGTGATATATTTCTTGCCAATGAGAAGTGAAAGCACACTTGCTTGGAGTAGAGAGCTTCTGCAAAGATTTTCTTTCCTTTTTACAAGAGAATGAAACTGGGACTTTCTGTAGTCAGGCTTTCTCAGTTACATGGAAGCTGGGCTCTCAGCACTCTCTCGGCATTATGGTGAGAGGCAGACTCTTAGGAAAGCCAACAGAATCAAACAGAGTCAAACCATGGATGGCAGTGAGCAGTAAATAGTAATCATTACTTGAACTGTTCTTCCCCCAGACCTGTTGTGTAAGATAAGGTTTTTATTAATTCTCTGTGTGTTTTAAAACTTGTCTTCTGTTTTTAGCAGCTAAAAAGATATTAAGTGGCATGATATTTAAATAAAAGAATATAATTTTATTAGCAAACATTCTGTAATTAAGTAGGATACAAAATAAAACTGATTTTCTATAGAGGTTCCATGTTAGCCAAAAAGACAAAATTATGTATTTTATGCAATAGCCCCAAATACTGGGTTGAGGAATTATACTTTAAAAATTTGAGTTATATAGAAATAAACCAGTGTAATGGTTAAAAGCATGAGCCCTGGAATGAGACTAATTGTGTCTGAATCTCAGCCCTTCCCTCTATTGGCCTTGGCCAAGTCAAGACCTGTGTGCTTCTCTTCCTCCAAAAACTGGTGGCAGTAACAGTTTCATCTTTATTGATCTGGACCACTGCCTGTACACACAGGACTCAGTACATGTTAGTTGTCATTATTATTTATAAGACATATATATCAAAGTACTTAGATACCAGTAATCGCACAGCTCTATGAATGGTTATTGTAGTTACCAGCTTTCAAAGCACAAAACTAAGTTAATTTATAAAAAATTAAATTGATCAGCCAGAGAATGGAGTTCAATGCTAGAGCATATGCTTGGCAAGCACAAGGCACTGGGTTTGATTCCCAGCAAATACTCACCCACATCAATTAAAGTGCTCAATAGTAACATGGCAGACAGACTTTCTATGAGTAGTCTTGGTATTTTTCTTTGAAAATGTCCTTTTAAAATAATCAGAAGACTTAGCAATCCCACTTGGCCTTCAAAATAATCACTATTACTGGCACACATAACAACTGGATGCCTTCAAGTCAAATAATATCCCAATAAATTTGCACAAAACACACAAGACTAGTCTGAGATTTGATTCTTTTGTTAGTTCCAAGAATGAGATATGATATTTTGATTACTTACCTACTAACACAATTCTTAAAAGTTATATATTTGGAAAATAGAAATACTTAAAACAATTTTAAACTGAAGTAGAAGCTCTTTAAAATTATGTACTTGGAAAATAAAAAATATGCAGCAGCAATAACCAAACAACAGCATAAAGACTTGCATACCTATCTTCATTTTTGGTTTCCAAAGGAGGAGCAGGGCCCCTTGATTGACCAAGGGGGTCAAATGCAGAACCTGAGACAAAATACAAGAGTTCATATTGAATTTGCATCCCAGGAAAAGTGAAGAAAATATGAAAACATGAAATCCTGCACAAGGAATTTACCTACTTATTAAATGGTTTAATTACCTACCTATTAAATGGATGTAACATTTATTATGGCTACCTAAATATTTCATACGTCAAGAAATTGGTAATATATTTTAACACACTTTCATGAAACTATGTAAATAAAACTTGTGGGTTATAACATGTAAAAGCAAAAATCAGATAGCATTTATATCAACTCTAAAATCATCAATCATGTAACTGGCATTAGATTTCTAATTTTCCTTATTGCTATAATAAACATTTTATCATAATTGTATGTTTTAATTATATTTAACTTTTATATATTTATACTGTTTTTACCTTTCATTTTTAAATATAACTTACATAAAATAAAGTGCACACATTTTCAAGCCAGGCGTGGTGCCACATCCCTGTAATCCTAGTACCCGGGAGGCTGAGGCAGGAGGAGTGCTGCAAGTTTGAGGCCAGCCTGGGCTACACAGTAAGCTCAAGGATAGCCTGAACTACAGAGCAAGACCATATCTCAAAAGAAAAAAAAAAAATATATATATATATATATATACACACACAGTTCAACAAATTACATAGTGGTTGTAACCACCATCCCTATGGAACAATTCCATCATCCTTTTCCTTTTTTAGTAATACCTAAAATAATGATCAATTATAATCAATGGAATTTTAAATTTTATTTAAAATAATAATGACTTTTATATGCATAGCAACAGTACAAATTTAAGAGATCTGAGGAAAACAATTAGTAGAAATGGCATAACAAACCTCTCAAAGCTGCTTTGGTAAACCCAGCTGCTCTCACTGCTGTCATGGGTCTAGTAACTCCATCCTTCAAAGAAAAGGAATTATTGTAAAAATTCTTAAATAAGATTGACAACTGCACGTGACATATATCTTAATACAGCCCTAATACTTACTACTTATTTTTAAATTACTATCCACTTACTCCTTACTTCTGCCTCCTTACATATCAATCCTATCTCTACTTTCTCTTTCTGCTATAAAATTTCATTCCTTGATCCAACTGGACTGGTCTCAGTTTTTTAAAAAAATATGAATTAGCTTATTAGTTAACTGCTCTCCTTTTAGCTATTCAATATGGCCACGAGAGAAACTACAGAAATTGCTGTAAATAATAGCATAGGAAGAAAAGCAGGTTCTGATACAACATATAAGCAGGCTATCAATTCTCTGTCCGCTCCCCAATGGGATTTATCTTCAGTCCTGAGTAAATCCAAGGAAAGCATGCCTCCAAATATTTAGAATAGCCCAAACCGTAGCCCACAAATTAAAGAATCATAAGCACTATAAAAGTAACATTTTATTTACCATTTAAAAATATAAAGAAGAAAAACCTTGATAATAAATTCTAAGTCATAAGAAAGGCACAAAATCAACATGTGACAGAGGTACCTGAATAGCTCCTGTCATCAGTCTTCCCATTGATGACATCAAGGATGTCTTAGACTAGTAAACAGAAAAGTAAGTCAAAAAGATTCCTAAGAAACAACCACCTTCAATTTTACAAATATTTTCTTCATAATTGTTTTCTTCATTCTATCATTGAGTAAATCGAAATGTATTTTTTCCCATTTATCACCTGAGGATATGGGATCAAATTCTAAAATACAAGTAGGCAAACTACAACCCATAGCCTTTAAATGAAGGTCTATTGGAGTCCAGTTCCATACTGTCTGGTTGCTCTTACATTACAAATGCAGAGATGGATGGACAGCTGCCACAGAGACCATCAGACCCTTCACAGCAAAAGGCTGCTATTTCTTATTCTGACACAGCATCAAAAATCAAATGCATGAGTAACCTATACTTGGGCCAATTGATAAAAGCACGAATTCTATGATGCACTTGGTTATGTATGTAGAAGGTTTTGGCTTCGTTCATACAAAAGCCATTATGGAAGCAAGTGGCTGGGGCTCTGGGTTCTGAAGCTATTTCTGACCCCTTAGAAAATTTTACCATAAAGACTAGGAAATGCTGCTCTACCCCATTATTCCACTTTTCTACCATTCCCTTCTTATTTTATATAAGCAAAACCATTCAAATTGCAGGTAATTTGCACAAGATTTTTAAGGCTTACCATTTTTTATAGTATTTTAGAGAGGTACCTTTCCTCCAAAGGTCCTTAAGGCAAGACATAAATATACACCCCTGTCAGGGACCCAAGTTCAATCCCCGGTACCAAAAAAAAAAATATATATATATACACACACACACACACACCCCTGAAATATTTTCCTTAAATTTTATTTCTTCATTTAATATTAAATGTTTTTTATAATTATAAACACTATTACATGTATATAACATATAACTGCACATAAAATATATGAATGGAAAACACATAAGACTTGGTTATATTATATAGAAAAATAAACACAAGTCAATCAACAAACATAAAGTTTACAAATGGAAAGAGTAATAAATATTTCTGATGTACATCAAGGCTAGAATGTTCAAAGATGTTAATCTAAGGACTTTTTTGATGTTCACAACTATCCAAAATGGGAAATATATCTGGGTCATAAACTGAAAAGCAGCCAAAACCATTTAGAACTGCCCAACATGAGCTTATGTATAAGAAAATGCATTTAATATTTTTGGCTTACAAAAACCTACCCCATATCCAGTAGCTATAGGTCTAGTAACTGCCGTGCTTGGTATTTTAGCAGTTACCTTGGGAAAGAAAAAGAACATAGTTAACAGAATTCAGATTAAGCTATATAATACAGAGTTGGAAAAGAAATGAGAAATATACTCGCACTTATGTAATATCTAGAATGAGTTAGTCTAAACTACCTTCAATATTAAGGAGCTCAGTTATCTGAAGTATTGAGAAGAAGACTCAATTTCAATTCATTTTAAAGGAGACAGGGGACTGCAGTCTGGCCTGAACTGTTAGTAAGAAGGACCTGTTTCGTGCCTGCATCTAGCATTTGTGACACACTTAAAGACATACACAGTACTGCCAGCCATCAGCCAAAACAACAGGCACAGGATTCAGGGTCTGAAAATAGGTTTGAATCTTATCCCCCTTAACTAACTATGCTTATTCAGTATATCTGAACCTAAATTTGCTCATCTTTTAAATAAAGATACAAAGTATACTGATTATAAAATTATAAATGAAATCAAATAGAACCATGTGAAAGGGAGAGTATCCTAAACATGTTAGTTATTGGACCTACTGGCAGCCCTAGGAATCCTCTGGGTTTTAGCTTGTAACTTCAAAAGGCTATACCCTAAGACTGAAAGATAAACAGAAGTATATCATCCTTCATAAGGGCTGAAGGCCACTTTAGAATGATCTCAAATCCAACTGCACTTAAGGTGATCAGAGAGTCCTAATGCTGCTAGGGCCATAAGTAAAAGCAAATCCTTCCTAGTGAAAAACAAGAACCTTGAATGGTATGCTAGCCATCAGAACTTTCTGTGGTAACAGAAACACTCTGCCTTTTCTGATAAAAGAACCAATGGTCACAGACAGAGTTACTGGGCATTTGAAATAGAGCTGGTGCAACAAGGACCTGAATTTTAAATTTTATAATTTAAATGTAAACAGTTACATGTGACAGTTGGCTACAACAGTGGACAGCACAGACACAGAACAATAAATGATCTCTATATAATTTTTCATTTACAATGTCTGGTATTCAATTAAAAATAACCAGACAGGGCCGGGGATTTAGCTCAGTGGTTCCACCGCCTGCCTCACAAATACAAGGTTCTGAGTTCAATCCCCCGTATGAAAAAAACAAAAAAACCAAAAAACAAAAACAGGGGCTGGGGTTATGGATCCTTAGTAGAGGAGGCACAGGCCATAGGTTGGATCCCCAGCACCACAAAACAAAACAACAACAACAACAAAAAACCACAAGGCACACAGATGGCAAGATACTCTATCCAAAAAAGTAAAAGAAACAAACAAATGGAAAGAAATCCAGAAGGGGATACAGATAATGGAAATATCAGACATATACTTTAACATAATCAGGCTTCAATGAGTTAAGAGACAAAGTCAACAATTTTAGCAGAGAATTGGAAATAACAGAAAAGGAATAAATGGAAATTGTAGAACTGAAAATAATGTAAAATTGAGGCACTGTCCATGAAAAATAAAACTACTAGCTTATACTAGATTTCATACATTAAAGAAGAGTGTTTTAATCTGTAGGGCAGCACCGAGAGAATAGTATTTAAAGAATGCAAACCATCAAAATAACAAAAGAGGGAAGTAGAATGACAAAAACAAACAAGGCAAAAATAGGAAGACAAATGAAACTTAAAGGAAGCAAGAAAAAACAGAAAGCAAATAGTAAGACAATAAATTTTAAGTTAAATGTAAATAGGATGTTTCACTAAATGTATAACACGGCCAGACTATACTTAAAAAACAGAATTCAATTATCTGCTACTAAGAAGAGATACTTTAAATATATGACTTTGGAAAAGTGAGAAGTAAAAATAATGGGAAAAGATAATGGAAACAGACAAAAGATAGCTTGTAAAACTATATCAATATATTAATAACTGACAAAAGACAAAAAGCATTTAGAATAGGTATTTCATAACAATAAAGGTATGCTATAGTTCAATTTACCATGAAGATAAATAATTCTAAATATATGAAGCAAAAGACTAAAAAGAGAAATAGAAATCCTTAATAACAATGCAAGATTTAACTACTTTCTCACTAATAGCAGAACTAGTAGACAAAAGAAATCAGTAAAAATATAGAACATCCGAACAAAATCATTATACATGACCTAATTATACGCTGTACCTATCAACTTTAGAATGTAAAATGCACTTGGAATATTAACAAATTCCAAAGACTTGAAATCATGTAGATTTTGTTTTCTAAGAATAATCAGAACAGATAATCAGAACATTTTTACGTCTGGAAATTAAGAAATATAGTACTAAATAATACATGGGTCAAAGAAGGAATCATCATGCAAATCAGCAAATATTTTGAATGGAATAATAACAAAGCACATCATTTGAGGGAAAATATGTATCTGCTAACTTTGTAGGCAAGCAGATGTCTCAAGTATAGACATGAGCACAAAAAGCTGCTTGGTCAAACCTAATCACTGGTTCTTTGCCTTTTCATGGGAATGAACTTTAATTTTATATATATACATATTGCAATGCTTACACCTCATGTTTGAGAAGGTTGGCTCTAGGTCTCAGAAAAGGCTAGAATGGAAGGAAATGGGTCTCAGCAACTTCTTCCATGATAACAAATTGAGGGGAAGAGATTGTTTTTTAAAACTACTATCTAATGACTGGATCTGGGACTTTTGTTCTTCGATGGCAGCGCAGCACTGAACAGGTCCTCCACTATCTTTTCCTTTTGTCACCTTTCATCCTCACTGCAATGCCTCCCTCCTGTATCTAAAGGTCTCAAGATGCTTTAATATTCAAGCCTGAATATATTTTCTAAACAGCTGCTTCTGATTGTCCCAACTCATGGTAATTAACCTCTCTTTTGTGACCCTATAGTAATTTATACTGTACTATTTTTTTACAATTATTATGCTTTGTAATATCTGTTTGGGTCTATTTTATTTTCCTTTGGAGGATCTTAAGCCCCTTAGGAGATAGTTATAATTTTATCTTGTGAACCTATTATCTTTCATCTAAAACTTATGAACCTTTTTCCCACTTAATATGTAAGGTGTGATGAAAATGTCATTCAACAGTGGATCAAGAGACCTCCACTGTATCTTAGTTACAGAGGCCTTGTCTCCAGGCTTCAGCTTCCTCATCTATGAAACAAAGATCTCTGAAGTCACTTCTAAAGATCATTGAAGGACCAGCATGGCAAAATCAGCACCTGCTATCTGATACCTGAAATCATTAAACTGAAGACAAGTTCACTAATTTATTAATTTATTCAGTGAAAGCTTAAGGAGCATATACAGCAAACATGAAAAAGAGCAATGTGTGATACAATGTCTTCAAAAAGCTCTTGGTCACACCACTAGACTAGTGGAAAAAACCCATTATCTACAGTTTTTCTTTCCATAATGAAGGTGACCTGAAAACTAAAATACCAGCTGTGGGATGGGTAGTCAAGAATTAGCTTTACCCAAACTGGATGTGGTGGCACACTCAGACGCTGAAGCAAGAGGAGGGTGAGTTCAAGCCCAGCCTGGGCAACTTAGTGAGACCCTGTCTTTAAATTAAAAAAAAAAAGTAGGGGGATGTAGATCAGTGTAAAGGCCCTGGTTCCAACGCAGTGATAGAGACAGAGAGAGAGAGAGAGAGAGAGAGAGAGAGAGAGAGAGAGAGAGAGAGAGAGAATGAGAATTAACTTTACTCAGACAGGCCTGTCCTTTTCCCTTGGCTCATAGGAGGTGACCTCTAGAGCCCTAGAAAGGCTTGCTTGATAGGAGTGTCTCTATTTGCCTGGAGGCTTTGATCACTAACCACTAGTGTGAACCTCTGAGGGGAGACTGAAGGGCACTGAACCCCAGTAAAAACTCTGGATATCAGCGTCTTTGGTGGATTTCCTTGGTTGGCAATACTCTGAGTGCTGTAATACACAGGAGCTTTCACCCCTGGCTCCACAGAATGAACAACCAAAAGCTCAATGTGTGGCCCACTGTCAAACTCTGACCGTATGTCTCCTCCATTGGCAGATTTTAACCCGTATCCTGCCCTTGTGATAAACTTGGAATACAGTAGCTTTCAGTGAGTTCTGTGAGTCTCTCCAGAGAATTATTAAACCTGAGGGAGCTTCTGATCTTGTTTGCTGTGAGAAGCAAGCATGGTCTTGTAACAGTCTAATAGAGGACTGTGTTTTCTACCTGTATAGCTGGATAAACTCACTGTAGGTAGCCAGGCTAAGTTAAGCTGCACTAAATGAGATGGGCAAGTTACTCACAAGATTCTTTCCATGTTAAGTGGTTTAACACGCATCATTCACTTTTGCTAAATAAGAATGTGTGGCAGGGAGGAAGTGACAAATTGAGGTAAGATGGAAGCAGGAGGACATCTCATCTAAAAGCAGAGGACTCGTGCATCAGGGTTTTTAAAACTTGGCATTCTTAACCTCTGCCTAACTCTTTATTGTAAAGGGCGGGCCTGTGCATTGTAGGATATTTAGCAGCATCCATGGCTGCTGCCCACCAGATATCAGTAGCATTCACCCAAGTTGTAACAAAGCAAAAATATCTCCAAATGTTACCAGTTGAACCTGGAGGTGGGGGTGGGCACAAATGCTCCCAGCTGAAAACTATACTATAATAATATTAGGTAGGGAGGAGCAGTTTTTTAAAAAGGCATACTAGGCATAGACATTAGGGGGGAAACTTTCTATACTTCACAATTTTATTTAGTCCCAACCTTGTTTATTTTCAACTATAAAAGAAGGCTGCCATATTTTATGCCCCATGGAAAGCATATTTCTATGCTTTGCATGACAAATATAAAACTTTCAATAGTAATACTGGAAAAATATTCTAGCAATTTATGTACTGGTAAGATATTAATTAATGGAGAATCATTCATACAAGGTAAGAGTAATTTATGTATTAAGCCCCAATACTGAAGGGCATTGAACTCCAGTAAACACTGGATATCTGGATCTTTGGTGGATTTCTCTGGTCGGCAATACTCTGAATCATGTCCCTGCTGGCTCGATAGAGTAGACAATCAAAAGTTCCATGTGTGGACCACTGTCAAACTCCAAAGATATATCTCCTCCTTTGGCAGATTTTAACCTGTATCCTGCCTTTATTCTGATCTTTCAGGATCCGTATTTATGCTACTTATTAGAAGGGCAATATTTTTTTTTTTATTTTTTATTTTTGGTACTGGGGATCAAACTCGGGACCTTGCGCTTGTGAGGCAGGAGCCGGAACCACTGAGCTAAATCCCCAGCCCAAGGCAATATTTTTAAAACAATGAATGTTCCTGGTAAAAAATATTCTGATGCTTTATATAAACAATATTTATATTTACAAGAACAAAAAGAAATACTTTGATCTAAAAATATTTGAAAATTCACTTATTGACCTCATAAATCTGTATAATCATTCCATGTGCAGTGGTTGTTTCAGAGCATGCAGGCCTGGCCCCCAGGAAGGCAATACTGGAAGGTACTAGGCTAGTACATTTGATCCTGGTAGGGGTCACAGGGGACACCTTCACAAGAGAATGCTGGTCTCCTGGAGTGAAGTCTCACAAAAGCAACTAATTACAAAAGCCTGAGCCTGGCCCCTAAGTCCCTCTCTGGTTCCTGTTCAAGATATGATACTTCCTCCCACACATGGCAGAGAATATGTGTGAGTAAATGCAAATGAACTGAAGTTATTTCCTGTATATTATCAGATCAAAGTGCAATCAAATTGAAGATCAATAGCAAAAGAAACCACAAGAACATCATAAACACTTGGAAATTGAACAACACACTTCTGAACAACCAATGGGTCACAGAGAAAATTAAAGAAGAAATCAGACAGTTTCTACAATTAAATGACAATCCCAATACAACATATTGGAATTTATGAGACACAATGAAAGCAGTCTTATGAGGGAAATTTATAGCAGTGAATACTCATATTAGGAAAACAGAGCACATTCCAATGAACAACCTAATGCTGAGCCTCAATTGTCTAAAAAAAGAAGACCAGAACAAACCCAAAGCTCATACAAGGGAGGAAATTATAAAGATCAGAGCAGAAATCAAAGCAATGGAGACTAAGAGAATGATACAAAAAAATCAACAAAACAAAGAGTTCTTTGAAAGAATAAACAAAATTGACAAACCCTTAGCCAACTTTATCAAAAAAATAAAGGCCCAAATCCATGCAACTAGAAATAATAATGGTGAAATTACAATACAACCAGCAGAAATCCAGAGGATCATCAATACTTACTTTGAGAGCCTCTGCACCAATAAGATGGAAAACACAGAAGAAATGGACAGATTTCTAGATACATATGAATTACCAAAGTTGAATGAAGAAGACTTAAAAATTCTAAACAACCCAATATCAATCAACAAAATTGAAAATGTAATTAAAAACTTACCAACAAGGAAAAACCAGGGTGCTGACGGCTTCACTCTTTAATTCTATAAGACATTTAGAGAATAACTATTGCAACTACTATGTAAACTCTTCAATGAAATTGAAAGGGAAGCAATACTCCCAAATTCATTCCTGGAAGCAAGCATCACCTTGATCCCCAAAGCAGAGAAAGACCCACTGAAAAAGAGAACTATAGGCCAATCTCCCTAATGAACATACATGCAAAAATCCTCAATAAGATACTGGCAAACACAGTGCAGAAGATCATCAAGTTCATACAGCCTGAGCAACTGGGATTCATCCCAGGAATTCAGAGATGGTTCAACATATGCAAATCAATAAATGTAATACAGTACAGTAATAGAGCCAAGAACAAAAATCATATGATCATCTCAACAGACACAGAAAAAGTATTCCACAAAATTCAACACCCATTCATGATAAAAACCCTACAGAAAATTGGAATAGGCGATCTTTATCTCAACCTGATAAAAGCCATCTATGAAAAACCAACAGCCAATATCATACTAAATGGTCAAAAACTGAAATCCATCACACTAAAATCAAGAACAAAAGAAGGATGTCCACTATCACCACTCCTGTTCAATATAGTTTTGGAAACACTGGTCATAGCAATTAGACAAGAGAAAGAAATAAAAGGAATTAATATAGGAAACAAAGGAGTTAAATTGTCATTATCTGCAGATGACAGGATACTCTACGCAGAAGACACCAAGAACTCCACCCAAAGTCTTCTAGGCTTAATAACCAAATTCAGTAGGGTAGCTGGATACAAGGTCAGCGCACAAATATCAATAACCTTCCTGTACATGAACAACAGACTCACTGAGGGAGGAACTAGAGAAACAACACTTTTCACAATTGCATCCAAAAAAATGAAATACCTAGGAATCAACCTAACAAAAGAAATCAAAGACCTCTACTTTGAAAACTATAGCACTCTGAAAAAAGAGATTGAAGAGGATATCTGAAAATGGAAAAACATCCCTTGCTCCTGGGTAGGAAGAAACAATATAGTGAAAATGGCCATACTTCCAAAACTGCTATATAGATTCAATGCAATCCCAATTGAAATTCCAAAAGCATAATTCACAGGCCTTGAGAAAACAATCTGAAAATTCATTTGGAACAAGAAGAGACCTAGAAGAGCAAAAGCAATTCTAGGCAACAGAGACATGGCAGGGGGTATCACAATCCCCAACTTGAAACTATACTACAAAGCTACTGTGATTAAAAACAGCTTGGTACTGGCAGAGAAACAGACCCGAGGATCAGTGGAACAAATCAGAAGATGAAGAAACAACTCCATACACACTCAGCCACCTCATCTTTGACAAAAGAGCCAAATACCCCCACTGGAGGAAAGATAGCCTCTTTAATAAATGGTGCTGGAAAAACTAGGTTTCAACTTGCCAAAGATTAAAACTAGACTCATGTCTGTCACCATGCACTAAACTAAAATCAAAATGGATCAAAGATCTAAATATTAAAACAGAAACACTAAACCAGCTGGAAGAGAAGTTAGGTAGATCTCTTGAAGACATTGGTGTAGGAAAAGATTTCACGAAAAAAACCTCAGTCACACGTGAACTAGCACAAAGAATCAATAACTGGAATCTCATCTTATTAAAAAGCTTCTGCAGAGCAAGAGAAACCACCAGCAGTGTGAAGAGACAACCCACAATGTGGGAAAAAATTTTCACCTGCTGTTCCTCAGACAAAGGTTTACTATCTAGAATCTATAAAGAATTTTAAAAAATCAGACCTTGCAAATTTAAAGACCGAATCCAAAAATGGGCATCTGAAATGAACAGACATTTCTCAGACAAAAAAGTAGAAACAGCAAATAAACATATGAAAAAACGTTCAACATCACTGGTCATTCGAGATGTACAAATGAAAACAATACTGAGATTCCACCTCACCCCAGAAAGAATGGCTGCTATCAAGAAATCAACCAATAACAAATGCTGATGGGGTTGTGGGGAAAAAGGAATCCTTCTCCACTGTTGGTGGGAGTGTAGACTGGTGAAACCACTGTGGAAATCAGTATGGAGATACCTCAAAAAACTAGGATTAGAGGTTCCATTTGACCCAGCTATTTTCTTGCTGGGTATCCCCCCAAAAGAATTAAAAAGAATCATACTACAGTGATATATGTGCACCCATGTTCATAGCAGCACAGTTTGTAACAGCTAAAACTTGACAACTGCCCAATTGCCTGTTTTTTTTATAAAATAGAGTACTACTCAGCCATAAAAAATGAGAAACACCATATAAATGAGAAACATTTATAGCTAAATGGATGCACATTGAGGCTGTTCTCTTAAGTGAAATAAATAGGACACACGTGTAAATACCGAGTAGTTTTTCTGGTGTTAGAACCTGAAGGTGTATATAAGGATCAAAATGTATACTAGATAATGTGAAATACGAAGAAAAGGTTCAAAAGGGAAGGGGAAGTGGGAGGGGTAGGGGAAAGGAAAGAAGGGAAAGGAATAACTATGAGAAAAGGAAAAAATGGAAACAAAGTTTTTGTAAATAGTGAATGGTGGAGGGGTTGGGTGGAGGGGTTGACAGGAGGGAAGGGGAATGGGGATTAAAGATAAGAACCAAGATATATCACGTAATGGTTCAAATTCCCAATGATGAATGTGATCATATTGTATACCTAAAATGTTCCAACAAACTTAATTAAAAAAAAAAATGACCCAACCTCCAGAATGGGAGAAAATATTAGCAAATCATATATCTGAAAAGACACTGACATCTAAAATATATTAAGAACTCCTACAACTCAGCAATAAAAGTATTCAGTAACAGACGAGTGGACAGACAACATGTGTGCACACATACAACAGAAACTTTAAAAAGGAGAACATCCTGTAGCATGCTACAATATTGATAAAACTTGAGGACATGAGACTAAGTGAAATATGTCAGTCACAAAAAGATAAATAGTCTGTGAGGATCGAGGGAAAGGCAGATCATGAGCTATTGTCTAATGGGTACAGAGTTTCAGACTTACAAGATGAAAGAGTTCTGAAGGTCTGTTTCACAACAGTGTGAATGTACTTAACACTAATGAATGGACACTTAAAATGGTTAAAATGGTAAACCGTATATGTTGTTTATCCAATTTTTTTTTCAATTTCACTTACTGGAGGTCTTCTGCCATGACTAGTCCTCACTGCTTGCTGAAAACCTGTATCATTCTCCAATTCCTAAAATGAAAACCCAAATTTCAAAATCAAGCAAGAATTGGGAAAAAAAATGTTTAAATACTTCAGTTTGGTATTCAAGATCCTCTATAATTCATCTTACCCCAAATGCAGATTTCTGGATTGGGACTCAAGTATTCTTGTCCTCAAATCTCCCCCCAAACATCAAGGCTCCTTTCTCCCTAAGGAAGAGAACTGACTATGCTGCTCACTTTTAAAGCAAATGTATTTACTACTGTTCAAATGGATGGTATCATAACACATAATTAAAAGATCAAGTATACAAGGATAAGGCCTTTTTTCTCTTTTTCTTCCTCGTAGCTAATGCAGCAAGAAAACGGATTCATAGTTCTCCTCTCTCCTTTCCTCTCCACCCCCACAGTCTTTCCCTCCTCTCTTTTCCCATGTGCTGAGATTTACCTGAGAAACCTGCAGGACAGAAAAGGCCACATTCTCTACAAGGAAGCAAACTCTTTTGTCCATCTCTACTTTCTGAAGTGAAAAAAAACCCTTTTCATCTCACTGCAGAGGTAGAGTCTGGAAAAATTGGAACTAATCTAGGCAAACACAAGGCCCACCAAGTCCAACTACTATAGGCAGCTAAGTTAGATAAAAATTAATATACAGTTAGAGGGGGTCTGGGTTGTCAAGGAAGTCAGCCAAAACAATAAAGACATCAGAATTGTCACTGGAAGCACATCTGAAAAAGACCAGGCCTCAAGATAAAGATGAAATGACCAGTCCTACATGCCTCCTTAAGTCATAAGCAGTAATTTGGAATTATTCTATAATTGGCATCACCTGGTCCAGTAAAGTCCAGATAGACATAAGTCACCCAGGTGGGTGACCAAAGCATCCGGACCCATCCCTTCCCAAAATGCTTTTTGTCCTTCCATGTACCCTTCCTATATGACCTGCTTCTCTATTGGGTCAATATTAGCTAAGTGGCTATACTTGTAATCTTATTGGTTGATTATAGTTTGACCCACATTGTACTCATATCGTGATTTTGTATCCACCTCATGATTTTGCCCTATAAAACATTCTTTGACAGGGCCGGGGATTTAGCTCAGTGGTTTTGCCGCCTGCCTTGCAAGCGCAAGGACCTGAGTTCAATCCCCAATACCAAAAAAAACACCAAACAAAAAAAACATTCTTTGAGAAGCAGCCTTGGTGGCAACCCACTTTCAGGTCCCCTCCTGTCTCTTCTCAATAAATTTTTCCTACTCTTAACCTCCATTGTCCCTTAGAATTCATTCTTAAATTCTGGGGGACATGAACTTGGTGTATCTGACATCTAGCAGGTTGGGGGTTATATTTTCCCCATATCACAACTGGCACTGTCATTTGGAACCAAAGTCTCAACTGAAATGAAAGTTATTTAGCTTTGCTAATTCTTGTCCTGCACAGTATTTGTATTTCCCCTCAGGAAATTAAAGGAGCATTAGTCAAGGGCAGAAAAATAAATGTTGCTGGGTTTCTAGAATCAAAAGATGCTCTCTAAAAGGCACTCAAGCTTACCAACTGCCAATCTTCTACCCAGCCTTCATTTCCTACTTCTAGAACACACATTCTAGCTCTAACTCTCCAGACAAACACTAAATGCAGTGTTCACACTTTATTTCCTTCTACTTCTCACAAAGTATGCTTCCTGGTACGTGTGGATGTTGTGATTTGATATGCTGATATGTGGTATAATATATGTCTTACTCTTTCTCATTGCTGAGACAAAATAACCGACACTCAAAGTGAAAGGAGGAAAGGTTTATTTCAGCTCACAGTTTGCAGAGGTTTCAGTCCCTACTTGACTGGCTACGAGGCAAGTTGGCATGGTAGAGCAGCATGGCAGAGGAGAAACAGTTCATGGCAGGCAGAAGGCAGCAAAAGCATCAAAGCAGCAAGGAAGGACAAGCGACACCAGCAACAGCCCTCTGTCTTTTATATTATATTCCTTAGGGTGGGTAGCACTCATGTCCTTAATCCTATCATCACATTTTGAATTAATCCTAGCATCACATCCTTGATCCCAGCAGCACAGACCTTTAATCACAGCATCACATACTCTAAATCCATCCACCTCTGAAAAGCCCCACACATGACTGCATGAAGCTTTGGGAGAACATCTAGACAAAATACCCCAGAGATTCATATAATGGAGGCTTGGTCTTCAGTGTGGCAGTGACAAGAATCAGGAACCCTTAAGAACTGGAGGTACCGGGAGATAATTAGGCCACTGGAGGCACTACTCTTTGAAGGGATTACTGCTGGTGTTTTGGAGTTAGTTGCTGAGAGTATGGGTCGTTAAAGAAGAGCAAAACTGGCTCCTCTACATTCTCTGGCTTCTTGTCTCACCATATGATTTGTGAGGGAGTTCATATGAACCCCCACCATGGTGCCATTTACCATGCCAGGACACAGCCAAGGGGCCCTCATCAGAGGATGAACAGATGGAGTGGCCTGAGTTCAGACTATTAGCCTCCCAAAATATGAGTTCAGTAAATGTCTTTTCTTTATGAAATTCACAGCCTCAGGTATTTTGTTACAGCAATAGGAAATGGACCAAATACTTGCCAAGTATTATAAAATAAATAATACATATAAAATAGTCACTATCAATTAACTTTGTAAAGTCTGAAGATAATGAAAATAAAATGTTCAAATAACTAGAATGTTAATTCAGTGCACTTTAAACATGACTATTATACACAAGCATTCTTTAACTTTTACTTTATCTTTCATACCAGCTACATAAAATTAAGTAAGTATAAAATTCTCAGCAATAAAAACTGGGGAGTTTCATTTGAAGTATAAAGCCAAAGACAACCTCCAGGATAATTGACTATACAGTACTTCTACTTTGGCAAATGTTTTGGCAAAAGGATGTGCTCTAAGATTCTAAGCTATTAGTAAAATTTCATTAATTAGCTCAGTCAGTGCTAACTAAATAACAAACTAAAAAGCATGGTCAATAAATTCTCTAATTTCAAACTCCAAACACAACTTCTTGTGAATTTTTCTTCATGCCTTGGTTAACAAATTCCATATTTTATGAACATCTGAAGCAATAGTTTCAAGTAATTAAATCATACATAGAACATATTATTACAGCTAATTAAGATAAAAGAAAACCAAGGATAAATCATGTAATTTATTTTTGGATCTGATACCCTGTATATTGCTTCAAATTAAATCATGAAGTCACACTGTGACAACCTGAGATGGTAGGAGGTTTCTTTGGTGCTTTAAAAATGATCATCTTCATGATCCATTAATTTCACCGTGGGACTCTATCCTAAAAGTGTTTAATCAAAATATAAAAATTATTCATGCAACAATTGTTTATTGCAATGTTTCTACAATTGCAGAAAACGATAAAATAATCTATGAGAAAATACTTCCGATTGACATATTTTCAGTATTATGCAGCCATTAAATTATATTTATTTAAATATTTAGCATCATAAGACACTGCTTATGATGTAGTTGAATGTAAAATAGAAAAGTAAATGCTAGTTCAATCCTAAATATGATAAAAAAAGAAAAGTATAGAAATACACAAAAGAAAGACAAAAATGTAAACAGGAGTTATTTCTGAGTGATGCCAAGTTTGTTTTCAACTGTAAGCAAGTATTCTACAACTGGGAGAACAGGGAGGTTTCAATGGTGTATGATCCACTTTCTCATCACTGGTACTAAATACTCATCTCTCACAACTTAAAGGACTAGATGTTTATTTTGGCTCATGTTTTAGAGGTTTCATTCCATGGTCAGCTGGCTCCAAGGTAGAAATATCCTGGTGGAAGGGTGTGGTGGAAAAAAGCTGCTTAGTTCATGGTGACTAGGAAGCAGAAGAGGAGAACAGTATCAGAGAGAAAGGGCCCAGGGACCAGACAGTATCCAAGGTCACATCTCCATTACCTACCCAGACACACCCATAAGTGTGCTCCACCAATCCCCTGGGTGACTCCCAAGCCAATCAAGTTGCACAATCAAGCTTATCCATCACAAATGGTTTTATTAATTTATGCTAACTTCAGAAAATGCTTATGCTATAATGCAAATTTTAGAAAGAAGACTACATATCATATCTGCATGTGTGTGTTTGTATGTAGGAAGGACCTGTGTATATTAAGACAAGAGAAAACAGTAAAATATGTGGTTATACATCCAGTGTAGGTGATCTCTGGGTAACAGGATCTGTTACTTCATTTCTATTTTCTTCCAATGATCTACATGTTTTAAATTTTCTGCTAATAATTGGTATCATCTAGATTTTTATTTCATATAAAATAAGTGACTAGTTTCTGTTTCTTTATAGGTCTCAAATCCACAGATCACTGCTTTATTTTAGAGAAAAACACACTTTAAAAATTACTAAAAGCCATTTGAAAAACTCTAGAATAGAATGAGATTTCCTAAAGTCCTATAAATGCTAGTTGTTTTTATATACTTGCAAATACATTAACACATCTTTCATCCTTACTTTTGCTCACACTAGTATAAAGTAACTTCTTGTTTTGCTTTGCTTTTTTTTACAATTGAGAAACTAAAACTTTCAAGAGATAGAAATAGATCTAAAATATTCAAATTTGTCTTAGTAACAGTTTGAAATTATTATACCATTAAGTATTAAGCAGATAGATATTTATTGACAAAAATGTAACATTTATGGAAGAGCAAACTCAGATTACTTTTAGGGTGGGTAGCACTCACACCAGTGTGGGCCTTCCCATTGTCTATTTCCAGAACTATACCAAACCAGCCAGTGGACTAATTTAGTAACCTAAAACCCTTAAATCCAGCATCACACACTCTATATCCAGCCACCTCTGAAAAGCCCCACCTATGACTGCATGAAGCCTTTGGGGGACATCTAGACACAGCCATAAGAAGCACTGAGTTAATGATTACCTCTGAGTAGTGATGGTTTCTATGACTCTGATTTTTTTTATACTCATATCTCTATTTCCTATTTTTCCTATAAAATACTTATATAACTTAAGTAGAAGAAAAATAATTCCATGGCATTTCAAACACAGAGCACTAACAACCCAGCATTAGAAATCCTCAGGTGATCTAAGTTTTATCTTACACATTCATATAGCTATCACTGAAGAATTCAAGTATACAACTCATCTTAATACAGTAACATACCCTTTCTCATGATCTTTCATTCAGCTGCATTTCTACTGTTGGTTAGAGTCTTCACTAATAGTATTTTTCTAGGCTTCTGAATCAGCTTATTTAATTTTAAGCATAAAAAAGCAGAGAACCATCAAATCTAGTCTTCATGAATCAGCTGAGCTGGTTGACAAAAAAACCAATGAAAAAAACAACTAGATTTTTTTTTTTTTTTTTTACCTCGGTATCATAGGTTGGGTTGTAGTCATTATATCCAGAATAAAGATCATCTTCATCAGTCTCTGGAGCCAGGTGCACATTTTGCATCATTTGTACCTATGAAAAATCAGCAGTGTGAATATGTTCTTGGTATAAGAAATAATTCTTTTTTTCTTTAGTGTTGGGGATTTAACCAAAGACCTTACACATGCTAAGCATACTACTGAACTACACCCCAGTCCCCAGAAATAATTCCTTATTCAAAAAAAGTATAATGAACAATCTTTCTGGTCAAACTTAGTATGGTTTCAATTTTTTTCAAATTCTCAAAATTAAATATCAAAACATCCATTAGTGCCATTATTTCATATTCCGTCCATATCTTCTACACTGAAAGAATGGTGACATGCACTGAAAGAAGAGGACAGTTCGTTACCCTGATTTTCATGAAGCTTAGTACCAAGTGCAGAGGAAATATATGTAATCAATTAAAATGCAAGGAAAAAACAGTATGCCCCCATCATAATTGGTAAAATTAAAAAGATCAACAATATATAATGTCAGCAAGGATGCTAGGCAATTGGAATACTCATACATTGTTGGTGGAGTCCAAAATGGTACAATTTTGCAAAAAGATCTGGTAGTTTCATAAAATTAACCCTTTATCTGAGAGGAATAAAAATGTATGTTTATAAAGATTTGTGTAACAATGTTTATACCAGTTTATTCATAAACCCAAAAATTAGAAACAGACCAGGTGTCCATCAGATGAAGAGATAGACAAAATGTTGGTTATTTATACAATGAATTGTTGTTTACATTATTTGGCAATAAAAAGAATGCACTGATGACATACGTAATATGAATAGTCTTAACTAGGACCAGTGACAGAAACCTTACATAAATTAGTGCATTGTTTCATTTCTATTAAGTTCTAGAACAGGCAAAAATAATCTATGATAGAAAGCAATCAGAACAGTGGTTGTTTCTTGAATATAGTCGAGGTCAAATGAAAAAGGGCATGAGAATTTTCTGGGGTGATGATAAATGTTCTATTATCTTGTCACACAAGCATGCACGTGTGAAAACTCAAAAAATATATACTTGGGATTTCTGCTTTTCTTTGTAAATTTTATTTCAAAAGAAAAACTGTGAAAAAATATTGAACTATACTTAATATGCATTACTTTACTTGAGAATCTGGGAAGGAGACCCAGAAGTGTCATTCAAATCCAGTTAGTATTTTAGGCAATTTGGGGGATGAGAAGTGGGAGAAGGCTAGTTAGCTAGAAAAAAAGAGTAGTTTTGAACTACATACTTTGTTCTTTAAAGCCTGTACCACTTTAGGTGTGTCAGTAAATTGAGAAAATTTCATTTAATCTCATTATACCAATAATCATAATACCAAATATATGTGGCTTCTCAGAACCTTTAAAAAGTACATATATATATATATACACAGTAATAGTTATTACTTTTTTGAGACATGATTTACATTCTATCAAATTTTCCCTTTCTATTAGCATATTCACATAGTGTGGAACCATCACCAGAACACTTCCTTCATCCCATAAACAGACTTGAGGTCATTAGCAGTCACTCTCCTTAGCCATTTCTCCTTAGCCCCTGGCTCCCACTAACCTAATTTCTGCATTTATGATTTGCCAGCTCTGGACATTTCACATACATGAAATCACATACTAGGTGGCCTCTTGTATCTGGCCTCTATCATTTAGCATGTTTCCAAAGTTCTTTCATGATGGTATATGTATCATGACTGCATTCATTTTTATAGCTGAATAATAACTCAACATTTTGCTTCATTTGTTTATTAGTTAATGGACATTTGGGCTGGCTCTACTTTTTTGGGTTTTATGAGTAACACTTCTATAAACATGTGTGCAAATTTTTATATGAATATATTTTCAATTATTTCGGTATACACCTAGTAATGGAATTGCTGGCTCATATGGTAACTTTATAACTTTTGGAGGAGCTGCCAGACTATTTTTCCAAGTGGTGGCAATATTTTACATCCCATCAGCAATGTATGAAGTTTCCAATTCATCTATGTTCTAGTTACCACTTGTTATTGTCCCTCTCTGTTTGTCTGTTATTTTGTGTGTGTTTTTTTGCAGGACCATGATCAGGTACTCAGGACCATCAACTTAGGACCATGTACTTGCAAGGCAGGCATGGTGCCACTGAGCTAATCCTCGGCATGTCCCTCTTTTTGAGTGAGTTACTCCAATGGGTGTGCATTATCTCAGTGTGATACTGATTTTCATTTTTCTGATGACTAGTGATGTTGAGCATCTTTTTAATATGCTTATTTGCCATTTGTGTATCTCTTTGGAGAAGTATCTGTTCATTTTCTTTACCCTAGTTTTTTGCTTTTGTTTTTATTTTTTGTGGTACTGGAGACTGAATCCAAGGCCTTAGCACCAAGCTATATACCCACCCCATCCTTTTTTTTTTTTGAGACAAAGTCTCACTAAGTTACTAAGTCCCTCAGGCAGGATGGGCTCAAACTTGCAATCCTCCTGCCTCTATTTCCCAGAGTGCTTACCGGCATGCAACACAACACCCAGCTTCTCTGCCCATTTTTAAAACTTGGGTTGTCTCATATGGGCTATAATAATCCTTACTATCCTGGATAGTAGAACTTATCATATATATACTATACTTATTTTCTTCCATTCTGTGCAGTCTTTTCAAAGTCTAAAGTTTTTAATTTTGATGATATATAATTTATCTATTTTTTCTTTGGTGGCTTATATTCATGGTTTTATATACAAGAAAAAATTGCCTAAACCAAGGTTAAGAAAATGTACACTTATGTTTTCTTCTAAGAGTTTTGATTTTAGCTCTTACAATTAGGTAATTTGATCCATTCTAAGTTAAATTCCATTACTCGTTGAAGATGAAAATTCACTACAAATGAGAACAGATGTCAATCATATAGAAATGATCAGTCAGAAATACTTCCAAAAGATATTAAGTAATTGGCAGGAGATGTGTAAAGTATTTTACATTAAAAGTTTTAACTCAGACAATACAAGAGACTCTCCTTATCCATGATTTCACACTCTGTGGTTTCAGTCACCTGTGGTTAACCACAATCCAAAATAATAAATGGAAAATTCCATAAATAAATAATTCATAAATTTTAAATTACATCCATTCTGAGTAGCATAAAATATAATAAGCTTCTGTTATATCCCATATACAATACAAATCATCCCTCTGTCCAGCATATCCATGCCCTGTGAGTAGCCATCTTGCTTATCAGGTCAACTGTGGCAGTATCACAGTGTTTGTGTTCAAGTAACCTTTATTTTACTTATTAATGGCCTTAAAGCCCAAGAACAGTAATGTCAGAAATTCAGACATACCAATAAGAAGACATAAATGCTTCCTTTAAGTATTAAGTCACATCATTAAAGAAGGGTGAATACAATAATATATTTTGAGAGACAGATTCCCATAACTTTTATTATAGTATTGTTATAATTGTTCTATTTTATTATGTATTGTTAATCTTTTACAGTGTCTGATGTAAGTTTTATCATAGATAAGTACATACAGGGAAAAAAACCATATATACGTAATTCAGTGTTACCTGAGGTTTCAGGCATGTGCAGGGGGTCTACAAATACATACTCTGCGGATAAGAGGAGACTACTGACTTAAACTGGTGTTTTTCAAACATGCATCAGACACCTAAGGGCTTGTTAAATTCAGATTGCTGCTCCTAGCCACCAGTGTTTCTGATTCGTAAGTCTTGAGTGGGAGAGATTATCACCCCATTTTTCCTTTAAAATATGAGTTTTTAATAAGTTCCACAGTGATGCTGATACTGCTGGTCTCTGGACCACATCATGAAAATCTCTATGTTAAACAAGAACTTTTTGACTATGAGCCTTATTTAAATCAGTCTAGCTTATATGTAAGTCATAAAAACAAGCAACTTTTAAAATAAGAGATCCTTTCTGCTAGATTGTAACAGGATTGAAAAAAAAAAACCTATACCTGGAAGAGACTTCAACTGAACAGATATTTAGTTGAATATACTAATTTTAAAGATAAGAAAAGCAAGTTTAGCCAAGATGAAGGGAATTACCCATGGTTAACAATCATGTATGGTAGAACAAATACTAATAATTTCTAGCTTCTCCAAGCAATTTCAAAATCAGCTTACATACATAACAAGCTCCTATTACGGAAATAATTTAGGGATGTCACATCAGTGTAAATCAAATATGTATTGGTAAAATTTTTAAGTGTTGAAGTTTTTTTTAGTGTGCTCTTCTGTGATGGAGAATCTACTTTCAACATGCCTACTGTAGTTACTTAAACGCTCACAACCAATCAGTCTGGTAAAAGGAAAAGTGGAATTTTAGGCTTAGAATCTTGGGAAACTAGTACAGTTGGCCCTCCCTTTCCCTGGATTCAACTAACTGCAAATTTTAAATTTGGGGGGGGAAATTACACCCTACTAGACATACACAGACTATTTCTTGTCATTATTTCCTAAGCTATTCTGTGTCACAACTATTTAAAAAGCATTTACATTGTGTTGATTATTATAAGTAATCTAGAGCCTATTTAAAGTATCTGGGAGGACTGCATAGGTCATATGCAAATACTGTATCACTTTACAGGAGACTTCAGCATCTGTAAACTTTGGTATCCGTGAGGGGGAGTTGTGTGTGTCCTGGAATCAAATTTCCAGGGGAAGGGGTGGGGAACGCTACTTAGTGTCATTGGATTTTTTTTTTATCTTTGTATGACTAAAACTGTGCTTTATGCATTCTTCTGTGTACTTTTACCTTTTATGAAGCAATTTTAAATGCCTGCCTTTACAGAAGATTTGAAGAGGAATGGTCGGTTTATCTGCTGTGAAATTCAGCAGGTGGTGCAAGGGTCTCAAAGGATTGGGAACTCCTAAACAGAACCTCAATGCCCATCGCTTTAGGGGAAACAGGAACACTGAGAGCCAGCCAAGGAACCGAGGAGTGCAAACCAACGCCCGCTTTTGCGACACAGACGTGGGCACCCCCTGGCCCCCTGCAGCCAGTGGAGAGAAAGGGGCGGTGGGCGGGCAGAGTCCCTTCGCGGCCTCCCACCCTGGGCGGCGGGCCGAAGGGGGCCCACGGCGGGACGGGCTCGGACACGGCCGCGAGGACCCCCGAGGCGCTCCGACCCGGCCCGAGCCCTTCTCCTACCTCGAGCTGAGGGGAGCGGGGTGACCGCGAGTCGAGCCCAGGAGATAGATACCCGGTGTTGATGCGGATCTACTGAGGATCCACAAGCCAAAGCGCGCCGCGAGCCGTTGCCAAGCGCTAGCCAAGGAAGCCGCTCCCATAGTCCCCCGCGCGGGGGCGGGTGGGGCCGGAAGTTTGGGAGCCTTCGGGAGCGTGGCGGAAAGGGCTCGCGAGGGGCCGAGAGGGCGGTGTTCGCGGAGCGAGAAGGACCGGTGGGGAGCTGACTCCTTGAGAGCCCCGGAAAGCCGACGACCGAATGGTGATACCTGAGTGACTGTGAAATAGGAAATCTCTCAGAACCACCTCACTTACCTTGCTCACCTCGGGACGGGAGCTTGTGTTCTATGTGACCACTGAAAAGAATTTCATTCGTCACCCTATAAAATTATTCTGAGAAGACACTTGTTGGGAAGTCCCGGCATTTTGTGTCCCAACTCCACCCAGTGCACACTTTTATTGTGCTCTTAAAGGTGTGTCTGTTTTCTGCAGAGAAAGGGTGAGAGCCTCAGGAGGCAGGGACAGAACCGTTGTAACCCAAGCACCTAGAACCTGGGTCATTGCAAAGCTTAATAAGTATAATGTGAACTAAGAATGAAAGTCATAATTATTTCATTTCTCGTTAAATTTTGTCTTAGTTTTTACAGGTAAATTGTGGGAGTAGACAAGAAGTCTAAGGCACCAATGATTAATGAGTTTTTAAAATTAAGTTTTGTTGAGGGGGTGCCCTGTGGATCTTATGATTTGCACATCTTACGAACAGAAGCACTGACTGCTTTTGCTCTGGACTATTATGATGGTGGATTTTACGTATCAATAGGGCTAGTCTGTGGTGTCCAATTTTTGGCCAAACACTAGTCCTAAAGTCTTTTTCTGTGAAGATATTTTTAGATGTGATTAATGGTTAAAGCAATAAACTTTGAGTAAAGCAAATGACCCTGCACATTGTGGGTGGGCCTCATTCATTCAGTTGAAGACCTTAAAAGAATGCAGAAATTCTGTCCCAGATTCCTCTGACACTTGAGACCAAATCACCTGTGCTTCCCTACGTCCTCAGCCTACTTGTATACTCTGCAGATTTTAAAGGAGACATTACATGGAATAACCCAATTCCTTAAATTCCTCTCTACATTCATCCTATTCTGTTTCTGTGGAAAACCCTAAAACAACTCTTTTTTTGTACAGTGAGCAGCTTTAGAAGGCTGAAGTAAATGCTTCCCTTCAAGCCCAAGGCAAGTTTGTTGTTGTCAGTACAATAAAGACAATGTCTATCTCCTGGTCAAGCCTGGACCAGTTGACCCCAGTGCATTATAAAACACTGGGTTTCATCCAGGCTTCCTGGCACATACCTATAATACCAACATTCTGGGAGGCTGAAGTAAGGATCACAAGTTCAAGCCTAGCCTGGGAAGCTTAGTGGCTTAGACATCTCAAAATTTTTAAGAGGGGGTGAGGGTGGGGCCGTGGGGATGTAGCTCAGTGTGAAAGCCCTGGCTTCAATCCCCAGTACCTAAATAAATAAATAAAAGATTTATGTTTTCGAAACTTGAGTTTCTGTGTCACTGATACCCACTGCATGAGCAGCCTCCACCTGGACTATCCCAATGGCACACGGCAGGGAAGGCAAACTAAACAATAAGAAGCTCAGGCTGCTTGCTATGCTGTGTAGAATAAAGTTCTTTGTCTCAGATATGGGTGTCTTCAGCCAGCATTTATGTAACTGTGTTAGATTTGCTTGCTAGGTTGCAGCTAGGGAAAAATCTTAAATAATTCTTGATAATGTCAAGCTACTGTGCCTAGCTCGGAACGGATGTTCAATAGATATTTGTTGAATTAGTGAACACTATAGAGCTCTTCTTTCAAGTTACTGCAGTTTAGTATGTAGAAACCTTTCATTCCTTTTAAGCTCTCCAGGCTATAAATGGCCAGAACTCTCAATTTTTAAAAATTGGAAACAAATTCAAGTTCTTTCAACTTGATGTCCCGTGTATTTATTTATTTATTTTTACTTATTTATACTAGAGATTGAAACCAGAGCCTTCACACTGAGCTAATTCCCCAGTCCTTTTTATTTTGAGAGGGCCTTGCTAAATTGCTCAGGCTGAGTTTGAATTTGTGATCCTTGTGCCTCAGCCTGGGATCACACAGTGCTAGGATTACAGACATGAGCAACCACTCCTGGCTGGTTGCTCTTCAGACATACATAATTGTTTACCCAGAGAGTGATCATCACCTCTTTCATTTCAAGTATTGTACTGTAATGCAGCTGACATTTCCAAACAAAATGCTAGGGTCACATAGCTTGTATGATTAAAATAAAAATTCCATGGAGAACAGAGATGTTTGTCTTTTTATTCTAAATTGTATTTCTAGTACTTAGAAAAGTGCCTGAAAGTAGTTGACCTCAAAAATTATTTATTGAATGAATTTCCAGGGCTTGTCATTAATTACATATAGGGCTAGGTAAATGGTAAACAAGTAACAAGCATGCATCCCAAGTTAGAACTGAGCCGTGCAGTATAAAACTAGTGTCATTTATTAATATGGAAAACACTAGAGATAAGCAGGTTTGGGAGACAAAATAAGTTTGGCTTTGAACATACTGAGTTTCAAATGTCTGTGAAATACTCAAATATATAAAGATATGAAGTTCAGAGATGAGATCCCATATGGAGATAGACATTTGGGATTCACTGGCTCCTAAAATGGATATGAAGCCTGTGGGTGAGTGAGATTGCTTAGAGGGAGAAGGATATAGAAAGACAAAAAAAGAAATCCTAGCACTGGGACTTGGAAATGTTATATTTAAAATTTTTTATAGAAGAGGAATCTTTAATGATTCCCTTTAGTGCTCAGAGATATTGAAGCAAAGTCAGGAAATTGGAAAACAATGGAAGCTAAGGGAAGTAAATGTGCCAAATAGGATGGAGTGCTCCACCGTGTTGCATGCTTTTGAAAGGTCAAGTAAGTTGAACTGTGTGTAGCAGTGTAAAGGTCACTATGGAGTTAGCAAGAGCTTTTAACAATGAAACAATACGATAGAAGCCTGACTGCACTGGGTTGACTGGTAATTGGGAATTGTATTAGTCCATTTTGTGTTACTAAAATGAAATAGCTGAGGCAAGGTAACTGTGTAGTAAAGAAATTTTAGTTTGCTTACAAGTTTGGAACCTTGAGAAGGCCAAAGAAATGGCACATGCTCTGGAGGGGCCCATGACAAATGGCAGGAGTGTGAGTGTGAGCATGAGATTACATTATCAAACAGGAAATCAGAGAGATCAGGCATAGGGTTTTATAACAATATTCTCATGAGAACTAGCCAGGATTCCAAGAGGAGTCCTTAATCCTTTCTGAGGGCACAGCTCCAGTAGATCTAAGGGCCTCTTACTAGCCACATCTCTTAAAGGTTCCACAGTGCTTCCTAGAGACCAAGCTCTAACACATGAACCTTGGAAGATAAAACACATCCAAGCCTTAGCATTGGTGAGGAATTGACTAAATACTGAAACTCAAGAAGCCTGGCCATGAATGGGAGTAAGAAGATACCACAGTGGTAGGCGGTGAATGAACCCTAAGTTTGTTTTGTTTTGTTTTGTTTTTGAAGATGGAAGGTATTAGTGCATGTTTTAATACTAATGAAAATAATTCAGTAGCAAGGGGCTAATGCTGGAGGGGAGTGTGAGAGTGAAGGGGAATGGAGGAGATTTTGGGTTTGAGAAAAGTGGAAAAGGCCTAGAATAAGCAAAGAAAAGGAGAATGTGTTGAGAAATGTAGAAATGTTTCTGAGTAAATTTGGATGCTTAGTTGACAGTGACAGTTATGAACTTATAGTAATGCTCATTGGCTCAGTTGTCTGGTACACTTGTACAATGGACATTCATTTGGAACAGACATGGAAAAGGCAGAGGTAGAATTTACCCAGGATGAGAAATGTGGTGGACAGTTGCAAAGAAAGGACAGAAAGGGAATGGGAATTAAAATGACAGGCATGAAATTTAATATATATAATACAGGAGCTGAAATGAATGGGGCTAATGCATAGGAAGTAGGTGGAAGGGGCAGCTTAGGGGTACTGACACAGTTAGAAGAACAACTGGAATAGAGTCACTCCAGTAAGCACAGTAGGCCTTTTGAATTGATGGTAGAAATGGCAGCTTTGACACGACAACAAGGTCCAGAGTTTGATGATGGTGTGGTCTAGAGCAAGTCATTGAAATGAGGAACCCAGTGTGTGAAGTCACTGGGATAGGTAGAGGGGTATACTTGAGTCGCATAGCAAAGACTAAAAGAGAACAAGAATGATGTTGGAAGAAGTTTGACAAAGAGTACACAAATGGCCTGAGATTCATAGGTGCAGGTTTGCAGGAGCATGGAGAAGTTATGGAGAAACAACCAACCCTACCTTGTAACTTGGAGATCCCTGAGCTGAGAGCGGGTCACGGAAAGCAGTGGCCTTGGAGGACAGTCAGTTTTATTTGTGAAAGATGGGAAGAATAATAGGAAAGGAAGTGGAAGATGAGAGAAATGTACTCATCACAGAGCAGGAATTCCAGTGGACCCGAGGAGGAGTTGGGCCAGGATATTCTGCTGACCAGAGTAACTTGAAGCCTGCGTGGAGGCCAAGGGAAACAGAGATGAGAGAGGAAGTTGTATGTAGGGTTGACACGTAATTCTAACAGAATTATGATTGGGCTAAAGGCGAGTTTCAGTAGCTCTATCTAGAGGAGTAACATTTCCCTTTTTAATGCTCAGGTGATGATATAACAGGGCATCTGCTGTGGCTGGCAGCCAGGAACAAATGAGAACCAGCCCGGGGACATTTATTCAGCAGAAGATCATGAAGCCTGGGGTTCTACATGAGGTTGATGTTGTTATGGTTTTAGGGTCAGTGTTCTTTAAGGTTTCAGCTGTCTGATATTCATCAATAGTTCTATTGAACCTGCATTCCTCCAATTGTTCTTCCCTCTGTCTCTTTGTAATTTAGAGGGGCTAGGTAGCCATCTTCGTTGCATATTGTTACCTTAACTTCCTAATTTTTCTCACTGCTTCCATCTTGCTCTCATTCAGTCTATTCTCCCGACTGCCCAGAGTGATCCTTAAGTGAAAATTTGGTCACATTATTTCCCGCTCAAACCCTTTTGGTATCCCTATTTGGTCTCCCTCATGCCTAACTTTTGGATAAGTTTAAACTCCATAATGACTTTTCATATAGAAGGCCCTTCAGAGTATCCCTGTGGTCTTACTCAGAATTCTTTGTTGCAGCCAGGAAGAGCCAATTCATGCAATATAAACAGGAGAAGATTGAGAAGGCTAAGAAAGAAAGCTTGAGAAAACAACAGAAGCTCAGGGCAGTAAAGCACAGCCCAAATTGCATCTCAGGAACAACTTTTTAAAGTTATGAATCCCAGCCTTCCAGTTTGGCTCAGAACAAGTTAATCTCCCTACTCAGCCTGCTCCTGTGAGCAGCTTTTCTAACTGACACTTGCCATCTTGCCATGGAACACTTGTTACTATACTATTATACTCTGTGCTCTGACATCTTCAGCCTTATTACTAGACACGGGGTTCCTCAGTGGGTACCAGGAACCATTTCTAACCATACTGCCTGTTCCTGCTTTGGGGCTCACTGATCATGAACTGAATTATCTGAAACTTTGAGCCAAAATTAACCCCTGTAAAATTTTTTTATTCACTAAGTTTATTGGTACATTTTAGGTATACATTATGATCACATTCATCATTGGGAATTTTTACCTGTATATATCCTTGTTCTTACTTTTTTCCCAGTCCCCTTCCCTCCCTTCAACCTCTCCACCCTCTCTATTTACAAAAGCTTTGTTTCCATTTTTTTCCTTCTTTTCTCATTTTTTTTCTTTCTCTTTCCTCCTCCACCTCCAAGTTCCTCTTCACCTTTAAACATTTTCTTCCTATTTCACAATAGCTATTATACATTTTGGTCCTCATTTACATTTTCAGTTTCTCACACCAGAAAAACAATGCAGTATTTACACATGTCCTATTTATTTCACTTTAGAGTATGGTCTCAAGGTGCATTCATTTAGCTATAAATGCCTAGTTTATCTTTTTTTCATGGCTGAGTAGTACTCAATTTTATTTTAAAAAATCTTCTTTATCCAATCACCAGCTGATGGACATTTGGGCTGTTTCCAAGATTTAGCTATTACAAACTGCTGCTATAAACATAGGTGTAGATATATATTGCTGTGGCGTGATGCTTTCAATTCTTTTGTGAAAATACCAAGAAGGGTAATAGCTGGGTCAAATGGAACCTCTAGTTTTAGTTTTTGAAGGAATCTCTACACTGATTTCCACAGTGGTTGCACCAGTCTACACTTCCACCAATAGTGGAGAAGGGTTCCTTTTTCCTCACAGCCCCGCCAGCATTTATTGGTTGATTTCATGATGGCAGCCATTCCTTCTGGAGTGAGATGGAATCTCAGTGTTGTTTTCATTTGCATCTCATTAATGACCAGTGATGTTGAACATTTTTTCATATGTATATTTTCTGTTTTTACTTTTTCATCTGAGAAATGTCTATTCATTTTAGATGCCCATTTTTGGATTGAGTCTTTAAATTTGGGAGGGGTTGGTTTTTTTTGAGTTCGTTATATATTCTAAATAGTAGTCCTGTGTCTGAGGATTAGCTGGTAAAAATTTTTTCCCACACTGTGGGTTGTCTCTTCACTCTATTGGAGCTTTCTTTTGCTGTGCAAAAGCTTTTTTTAGTAAGATGAGATCCCAGTTGTTGATTCTTTGTGCTAGTTCCCATGTGACTGAGATTTTGTTCATGAAATCTTTTCCTACACCAATGTCTTCAAGAGTTCTATCTAACCTCTCTTCTAGCTGGTTTAGTGTTTCTGTTTTAAAATTTAGATCTTTGATCCATTTCGATTTTAGTTTAGTGCATGGTGAAAGATATAGGTCTAAGTTTTAATCTTTGGCAAGTTGAAACCTAGTTTTTCTAGCACCATTTATTAAAGAGGCTATCTTTCCTCCAGTGAGGGTGTTTGGCTCCTTTGTCAAAGATGAAGTGGCTGACTATGTCTGGAGTCATTTCTTCATCTTTTAATCTGTTCCATTGATCCTCAGGTTTGTTGATTTGCCAGAACCATGCTATTTTATCACAGTAGCTTTGTAGTATAGTTTCAAGTTGGGGATTGTGATACCCCCTGCCTTGTCTTTGTTACCAAGAATTGCCTGTGCTATCCTAGGTCTCTTCTGTGTCCATATGAATTTTTGGATTGTTTTCTCTAGTTCTGAGAGAGACACTGTTGGAATTTTGATCACCTCCCCTTTAATGAAATTGTGAGTGTTGGGTATTATGTCCCAGCAATGGTAAAGCTAATACAGAAAATATGTACCAGAGAAGTGGGACCATTGTAGTGATTGTACTTGGCCATGTGATTTAGAAATCTTTGGTTTGTGGATGTTTAGAAAGGTTTGAAGGTGCAGAGTGAAGCAGACTTAGAATGCTATAAGCAAAGCCTGATGGCTGATTCTAGCTAGATCTCAAAACACCAGAATGCTGATAGGAATGTTGACAGTAAAGGCCAGGCTTAGGAAATTTGAGTTGGAACAAGGACTCCATTGCCAATTGAACTAGAGGGATATGTGTTACACTCTATTAAAAAAAAAAGTTTTTATTTTGCTCATGTCTCAAGACTTTCTGGGAGACTTGAGATTCAGGCCAATGGACTGATCTGGTAGAGGAAATTTCAAGGAAGCCCACTGTATAGGCTGTGGCACAGGCAAAACTGGTTGCTTTTTGTGGGACCGAGCAAAAGTTACTCCATTTTGTACTAGGGCCCCATCTTGTCCCTGTTGGTTTCAGGCTCACAAAAGGGATGCAGAGTTCCCAGAATGTACTTGCTTATCTGTTGAAAAATCATGAAATGTACTAATGCTTGCTTTGTGCAGAACTTCCTGCTAGCTAGCTGTGCAAAGAACACCTGCAACACTCCCCTCACCGTCCCCTAATTGCAAAAATTCTGCTTCTGTAGTTCTGCTTGCCAAGTTCCCACACAGCCCCTATAAAACTATCCAACCCCCTGAGTTAGGGGCCTCTCTAAGCTTGGTGCTTGAGGGTGCCATCTGGCCAGACTAATAAAGGTCTGTTTTACTTTCACAACTTGTCTGGTGTGTTCCCTCCCGGGTGATCTTCGCTGTAGTTAGCTCCTCAGAGCGTTTGGTGAGGCCCACGGTCTTACATTTTAGCTAGATTTATAGCAAGAATTTGGAGCACAAAGCAGGGCAGAACAATTTGAAAAACTTAAATTTTGCTCCAAAAGGAAGGACATGTAAATTTGGGGCCAAAGGAAGTATGGGTGCTAAAGAGATTAGCACCATTAAAAAGAAGTCAAATACCTTGTACATGAACCAGAAGAAAACTTTCATGAGGGCATCTAAGGAATCAACAAGACCCTACCCATCACAGGTTTAAGGGTGCAGACCTATAAACCTTTCATTTAAGCAGAGTCCCTAGGATTGCCACTTGAGAAGGGTCTCCTAAGGAATTGGTTCCCCAGGGTTCAGCCATCTAAGCACTTGGAAGCCACTGCAGCCATGCCACAAGGAGGCCTGGCTACTGCTTCCTCTGAAAGCAGACTTTGGTATTGTCCAGATGTTGTTGGTTTTAGTGGCATGTGGATGCCAGTTGGGTTAGGAAGGCTTTCACTCAGATTTCAAAGAAAGGCCTGAAAGACTAGGCAAGGAGCCACACCTTCTCCATTGTACCTTTCATACAAATCTGGATGGAAATATTACTAATCTCCAAGGCTGACCTTAGGTCCAACTTCATAAACTTGAAATAGAGGCTTACAACATTACTTTGGATCATCTCAATGATATTGTCTACTGGGTCAATCATAAACATTGGTTCTCTGGTCTCAATTTTCACATTTAGATTCTTATAGTTACCAGAATAATCTTTTTTTCTGCTCTTTCTTGTAGTCCTAAAAGCACTCTGCATGCTACTCCAATGGATCCTCCATCCAGAAACCATGATGACTTGCCTGCATCAAGCCTAACACCTCTCTAGCCTGTACTCTTCCTTCTGCCCAATCTAAATTATAAAACAAAAAGGGGGAATTGTGGGGAGATGCTGGCCAAAGGAGTGATTCAACCTGAGTGCACTTGTTCCTTGGAGAAAAAGAGTTCCCATGCTTCTGGAATGTACAGTTAGAGTTTAGAGTAGAATCTGCAGTCAGCAAAAGTATCAGCAAGTTATTGTCAAAGATGTTTGCTTTGGCCAATGTGTTCCCCTTGTCCCAATAAGATTGTTTAAATTGGGTCACTCATATTTCAAAGACAGGCCTGAGAGGTTAGACAAAGAGCCCCTGAGAGGGCAGTATGTGAAGTTTCAGGAATGAGGCCAAAGGTACAATGGTGACCCCAGGAAGTTGGAGATGCCTGGAACGTGGAATGCTTGGTGAGGAAAGCTGTAGGTCATGAGGAGAGGCGGGGCGGGGGCGACCCGTGGTCGCCGGGTCGCCCGGCCCCGCCGTGGAACGCCCGACTCCTCCGTCCCGGGGGGGGGGGGGGAGATTGCAACCAGCAAAGCCTTAGGGATGGGACCACCCAAGCCCTCTGGAACTCAAAGTTTACCAACATGTGCCCTGGATGCCAGAAATGGAGCCAAAAGAATTAATGTTTGCCTGTTAGGTTTCAGTCTTGCTTTGGTCCTAATCTTTTAATCTCCCAATTCCTCTTTTTAAAAATGGATTTGCCCTGTACCATTGTATTTTGGAATTTAGTAACTTGCTTTTTAAATTTTATAGGGGTCACAAAAAATTTATAGGGGTCACAGCCAAGAGTTTGACTTAAGGCTTAGAGGAGACTTGGACTTTTTAGCAATGCTGTGACTATTAATAGCTAGGGGAAGGGATTATTTTGTTCTTAGTTGCTTGAAGTTGTAACATATTAAGTAGAATTATTAATTTATAATTGTGTTTATTTGGAGATTAAATATGGTTTAAGGAGATGTGTTTGGGTGTCAAGTTGACAAGGGGTAGGATTGATGTTTGAGCTTAATTGTGTCAACCTGATTGTCTTGGAAACTAACTAGGGGATTAGTAAAGCATACTTCTGGTGCATCCAAGTGGGTCATGAAGGTGTGACTTCAGGTACTATATATGGCTTCTTGTTACTTCCTCTCTAGTGATGTTACCCTGCTCTACCATGAACTAAGAAACTTTGCTCTGCCACACCCTTCCAGCATGACATTCCTGCCTTGGAGCCATCCAACCATGGACTGAATCTGGTGAAACCATGAGCCAAATTAAACCTTTCCTCCTTTAAATTGTGGGTGTCAAGTATTGTGTCTCTGTGATAGGAAGCTAACTAATACACTTCCCTCTGTCTCCTTTCCTCTCAAGTCAAAGTTCTACAAATGAGGATAAGCTGGTTGTGTTTAGGTCAATATTCCATGTTCTATAAACTAGGGAGCTCAAAGAGGGAGTATCTGTTCCCTTTAAACTTCCTCTCACCTATTTAGAGAGTCTCCTGAAATGGAAAGTGTGTTCAGATGTTGGGCATATCAAAATGATAAATGTCCACGATACCTCTTCTTGCTTTCCTCATTGGCCCATCCTGCCCTTGCCATATTTGAAATCGCTCAAGCCACTAGAAGATCTCATAACCTCTCTCACCTTCACACATGCTAATCCTTTGCCCTCAAATGGCCTGTCCTCCAGTCCTGGTAGGCTGGCCTGCCCTTCCTACAGGTAGTTTCCCTAGTCCCTCTATATTAGTTTGTGAGAGGTATCATTACAAACTACCACTGACTGGGAGGCTTAAACAGAAATTAACTTTCTCACAGTTCTAGAGGCTGGAAATCCAAGATCAAGGCGTCAGCACATTTGGTTTCTTGTGAGGCGAGGCTTTTCTCCTTGGCTTATAGATGGCTTCCCTCTTGCTGACTTTTCAGATGGTTACCTCTCTGTCCAGGGTATCCCTGGTATATTTCTCTTAATCTCTTCTTTTTCTAAGTCAGATTGAATTAGGGCCCAACCTAAGGACCTTATTTTCCTTTTTTTTTTTTCTTTTTTTTTTGGTACCGGGGATCGAACTCGGGTCCTTGCGCTTGTGCAGCAGGCAGCGAAACCCCTGAGCTAAATCCCCAGCCCGACCTTATTTTACTTTAATCACAGTAGTCCCCTTTATCCGGCCTTGCTTTTGTAGTTTAAGTTATCAATAGTCAGCCACAGTCCAAAAATACTACTTTGCAGTGAAGAATTAAAACATTTTGGAGGGAGAGAGACCACACTCACATAACTTTTTTTCACATTACTTTTATTACAGTGTATTGGTATAGTTGTTATATTTTATTATTAGTTGTCAATTTCTTTCATGGTTTATATCTGGAAGTCCCCCCAAAGCTTCATGTGTGCAGAGATGGGGCTTGTGGAAGGAGATTAGATTATTAGGAGCACTGTAGTAGCTTGGTGTGGTGAGTTGAGGCCTGGTCAGAAGAGGCAGGTCACTGAGGCATGACCTGAAAGGGTGGAAGGGTGTCTCTCCCTTTTCTCTCTGCTTCCCAGAAGCATGATGACTTAAGCAACTTTATACACACACACACACACACATATATAT
>NW_004624776.1:17108952-17119894 GCF_000247695.1 Heterocephalus glaber
ATTTCTTCTGTGTTTTCCATCTTATTGGCATAGAGGTTCTCAGAGTAGGTATTGATGATCCTCTGGATTTCTGCTGGGTCCATTGTAATTTCACCCTTTTCATTCCTATTTTCATGGATTTGGGCCTTTTCTTTATTTTTTTTTTCTAAGGTTGGCTAAGGGTTTGCCAATTTCGTTTATTCTTTTGAAGAACCAACTCTTGGCTTCATTGGTTTTTTTGTATTGTTCTCTTAGTCTCCTATTTCTGCTCTGATCTTTATAATTTCCTCCCTTGTGTGAGCTTTGGGTTTGCCCTGGTCTTCTGTTTTCAGAAGGTTAAGGCTCAGCCTCAGGTTGTTCATTTGAGCTCACTCTGTTTTCCTGAGTATTCACTGCTATAAATTTCCCTCATAAGACTGCTTTCATTGTGTCCCATAAATTCTAATATGTTTATTGGGATTGTTTAATTGTAGAAACTGTCTGATTTCTTCTTTAATTTCCTCTGTGACTCATTGGTTGTTCACAAGTGTGTTGTTCAATTTCCTTGTGTCTATGAAATTCTTGTGGTTTCTTTTGCTATTGATCTTCAATTTGATTGAACTATGATCTGATAATATACAGCAAATAATTTCAATTTTTTTGTATTTATTTAAACAGGTTCTATGAGCAAGTATGTGGTCTATTTTGGAGAATGAACTGTATGAAGCTGAAAAGAATGTGTATTCTGATTTTTGGGGACGGGACACTCTATGAACATCTCTTAAGTTATTTCTTCAAGATTTTGGTTGAATTCTTGTATTTTGTTATTTTTAGTCTAGTTGATCTATTTGTGACAGTGGGGTATTGAGGTCCCCCACTACTATTGTATTAGTGCTTATTTGATATTTCATGTCTGTTAAAATTCATTTTATATAGTTGGGTGCAGTAGTATTTCGTGAATATATATTTATGACTGTCATCTCTTCCTCTTGGATTGTTCCCTTTACAAGGTTTTAGTGGCCTTCTTTGTCTCTCTTAATTAGTGTTGGGTTGAAATACATTTTATCTGCAAATAGGATAGCTACTTTTGCTTTTTTGTGGCTTCCTGTCATGTGGAGTATTGTTTTCCACCCTTTAACTTTAAGTCTATGAGTTTCTTTTTGAATTAAGTGTGTTTCTTGTATGCAGCATATTTTTAAGATATTGCTTCTTGATCCATTCTGTCAGTCTATTTCTTTTGATTAGTGAATTGAGACCACTGACATTGATGTTTATTACTGATATGTATTGACTTATTTTTGTCCTGACCTTTTCCTGTTGGATTCTCCCCCTTTGCATTTAATTTCTTGTCTTGCCTGATAGATTCATTCTGCTGTGCCTCAAGGGGTTGCAACTCTCATTGTCTTTTCCTAGGATATTGTTTAAAAATTTTTGGAGTGCTGGTTTAGTGTTCATGAAGTTCCTCATGTATTCTTTTTTGTGAAAGTATCTTATTTCTCCATCAATTTTGAAAGATAGTTTTGCAGGGTACATCAATCTAGGTTGGAGCTTGTTTTCTTTTAAGGCTTGAAATACTTCACTCCAGGCTCTTCTTGACTTGAGGGTTTGTGTTGAGAAGTCTGCTATGATTCTGATGGGCTTCCTTGTATGTGATTTGTTTCTTTTCTCTAACTGTTTGTAGGATTTTGTTCTTCTGTTGGGTTTCTGGAATCTTGACTATTATATGCCTAGGTGTAATTTTTTTTTTTTGATCAAGGGTAGTTGGAGTCTTATATGCCTCACATATCTGTATGTCAAGTTCTTTTCCCCTGCTTGGGAAGTTTTCTGCCATTACTTCTATGAACAGTTTTTTATGTTGTTTGCACTATCTCCTGTTTTTTCATTGACTCTGATCAGTCCTATATTGTTCTTCTTTGCATCATGTAGCAGTTGCTGGATTGATTTCTAGTTGTCCCTTGCTATTTTTAAGAAATTTTTCTTTTCCTGGTCACTAATTGCAATCCTGTCTTCTATATCTGATATTCTGTCCTCACATTGCCTCATTCTGCTATGTAAACTTTCAATGGAGTTTTTAATCTCCTGGAAATCTGTTTGCATCTGTTTTATAGATTACATTTGTATCCTATGCTTGGATTCCCTCATGTTCTTCAGCTCCTCTAGTTTTTCATCTGTGTCTGCTCTAGAGTTATTAATCATGTCTTTCACAAAGGACACAATCTCTGCTGTTTTCTGAGAAATTATTTCTGATTTCAGTTTTTCCAGATCTTCTTTTGTTGCCAGTTCAGGGAGTCCAGGTGGTTGAGTTTCAGATTTTTCCATCTTGTTGCCCCTTGAAGTTGCCTTTGGTGATCTGGAAGCCTAGTTTTCAGTGCTGTTTAGGTGTCTTCTCATTTCAAACAATGCAGTCTGCTGCGCCTTTATTGAGGTGACTCTTTGCTCTCCCAGTGTGGTTCAACTGTCAGCAAGCCTCAGAAAGGCCTTCTCTCTGCTGCTCACCACTATGCCAATTCTTGAGTTCAGAATGTTGCCCTTCTGGATCCCCATGCTGGGGTGTTGTCCTAGCAGGATTCTGGCTGCAGCCTTTGGACACTTACTGATGATATCTGAGTGGGTCTCTGGCTGGGCCCTGGGTGCCTGTGCACCTGTTTTCCAGGTGTTCCTTTGGCTGGGGCCTGTGCAACCAAGCTGCTGGTGTCCAGGTGAGCTTCTGGCTGCTGTCTCTTAAGTAAAATTTTTATCATTATGAGAAAACTCCATAAAGCTTGAAGTTCTCATAATTCCATACCTCAAGTCTAAATTTTATCTGATATAAACAATTACACTTTTCTAATCATTTAAAAAATACTATGATGCATTAAAATGGGGTAATATTTTGGTCATATAATCTTTTTGTTCCTATCATTCTTAAGGCAACTATTGTTTCTAAAATAATTTCATTCTTTGTATTTAAGCCGAGCCCTGACAATCAAGTTTTTGTCCATCATTTTGAATTTTATTTTAACTTGTTTTTTGTTTTGTTTTGGTACCAGGGATCAAACTCGGGACCCTGCACTTGTAAGGCAGGCAGTGGCATCAGTGAGCTAAATCCTCAGCCATTAATTTGTTTTGAACGTAATGTTCTTTGCTCTTTTTCGGCTTCTCTTATTTCTGTTAGATATTCTGCTTTTGGGTTTGTTGGTTTGGTTTTGCAATCTATAGGGTGGGGGTGCTGTATGTTAGTTTAACATCTAGAGATGAATTTGGAATCCATGCTCTGATCCACATAGAATTAATATCAAACTGCCAAAATAAATATACTAGGAGAATGATGTGTTCTTTCCCTTGCTTTTGGAAGTAAGCAGAAGAAAGCTTCTAGATTATCATTAGTTTTAGGAATAAGCCTGCTATGTGCTTAATAAGGGAAAATGAATTATTGGGCCTTAACCTTACGTTTGTAACTTAATTGATGACTAACTATTAGGCATGTCCTAACAGTGACTTATGCAATAAAAAGAAACAAAACTGAGTAAATGAATGACTCAGTGAATCTGAGGGCTGCACCATGCAGTGCTGAAAATAAGGACACTAGGACCCCACATGAAAGCGCAGCCACCATGGCTGTAGTCATAACTGCAGAGAAAGTGGGGCTGTGCTATTAAAAGGATAGGAAGTTTCAGATAATTTGTGGAGAAGACAGCATAGGATTTGGAATGGCTATAGGTCTGTAGAGCAATTTGAATATCTAAAAATCTCACCTTGTAAAAAGAGGCCTTTCCCAACCATTTATTCCAAAAAGCATCTCCCTCACCCTCATCATTCTCCATACCCTTACCCTGTTTTATTTCCTATATGACACTTATCATGACCTGAATTTTAATTTTTTTATATATTATGCCCCTTATCTGTCTCCTTGTTTAGTTCCTGTATCTTTTACAAGCTCCATGAGGCTTGAGGGTTTTATCTGTGTTGGTCACTACTTTGTCCCCTCTTTCTAGATGAGATATCTAATAGAGTAGCCATGTTGCTACTTAAATTAGAATTAACTAAAATAAAAAGTAATTTCCTCAGCCATGTCAGCCCTATTTCAAGTGTCAATAGCCACATATGACTGGTGGCAACCATATTTAAAAGTAGGTCAGTCAGTTTTCCATCACTGTGAAAATAATTGCTGAGACAACCAACTCAAAGGGAAGAACATTTCAACCATAGCAGAAAGTTATCTTAGCACTGATTTAGAATAATGACTAGTTCACAGGCCATGCTCAACCAATATTTAATGAATGAATGTTAAATAAATGAAAGGTGTTGAATTTACCTTTTTTAATCTCTTGTTTTCTGTAATATGATGAAAACAAATATTGTGAGGATTCACAAATGTGGTTATGTAAATAGGAAGGACTCAGATTTCACTGGCTCTCCTCCCATCCCACATGACACACATGGCTTTCTTCAGACCCTTCCTTGACAACTGCCACTTGGAGACCCCTTATAGGCCACTTCTACCAGTGACTAACTTGGCATTGATGACAATCAGCCGACCAATGTGTCTCCAAAAGTATTCAGATTCACAATTAAAAAAAAAAGTCTGGAGGTCAGAATTCAACCAACATCAAAATGTCTATGGGACCCTAGAACACTTTGGTTGATTTTCTAGTCTTCATGGAGTCCCATACCAATTAATAATGTTCTCTTTTCCAGGTTTGGCCATGTGGGTAGCTCTCTGCCCTTTGGAATTCCTCAGGAGCACCTCTCTGTCACTTTGCAGCTGCAGCTACACCCACCAAACCTCTGGCCAGATGAAAGGCCACTAGACTGAGTCCTTCTATTACTGGAGGTTAATATCCTTATTGACCCTTGCTCCTTAGAAACATGGGAGACAATTTTTGATGGAAAGAATGGGTTTATTCAATGCTAGCACTGAAGGAGACTAAGAGGCCTTTGCTTCAAATCTCTGTCTTCTTGTGTTCATATGTGAAAGGGCTTGTATTGTGGGAAAAGTAAAGTGGAATACAACAAAATAATCCAGGAAATTCCCACACCATTTCATCTCCTGGTCATTCTCAGATTTCTTTCTGTCTTGTTAAAACAAAAGGAGAAGCCAGGTGCACTGGTTCCAGCACCATGGGACTCTCAGGTAAGAAGATCACAAACTCAAGGCCAGCTTGGGCAATTTATTGAGACACTCTCTTGCGAAAAAAAAAGAAAAAGGACTGGGGATGTAGCTCAATGCAAAGGCAAAAGCACAACAAAAAACAAAAAAAACCCAGAACAAAGCCAATAAATACCTCCTCCCCAAACTTCAGCCTCCTTCTGCCAACATCCACATTTTCTTTTCAAATGGATACAGTACTTTCTTGACAGATGTGTTACTTCTCCATCTATTTATCTGAGCTGAGGAAGTGATGGGAGTGGCTGTTTCAGCTCTCAGTCTGGGGAAGTTGGAGAAGTAGCTATTTCTTTAAAAAAAAAAATCCTAATTTTTAAAGATCCATCTCAACCTCTTGGTTATACTTCATGCCCACTTCACACCATCACACAAACTTCCTTGGCCTTTGCTTTTGCCTGTACAAATTATTTACAGGAATAGCATTTTCAGATTACAGACCCCATCAGTTCATTAGGCATAGCCCAGCCAATGGGCTTCAGTAATACCTCATCTCCAGCTTAGCAAGGTCTTTATCTTACCTGTAAATAACTTAGGGTACAAAATGGATAGCTGCTGATTCATTTCTTCAAATCTTCACCTTGGACTCCATTCCCGATTGTGCAAGCTGGCAAGGCTGAAGAAAGCTGAGTTGAGTGTCCTCACTGTGACTGTCTGGAGGTGGGGGAGGCAGCCTGGACTTGGGGTCCAGGTCTCCACTTGCTACAGGGACCTGGCTCTTTCACCTGGTCTTTTCTGCCTAGTTTTACTTCCTTTAGGCTGGAGAGCTGGACTGGATTCAACACTTTTTTTCTTCAAGCTCTTTCTGATTAAAGAGATTTACGGTATCTTTATCTCAAAGGCACTTCTCAGGGTTTGAGAACTTATCTTCTGGATTTATCCTAGTTTTCTACCATTGATAGGAGTTTGTGGTCATTTTAGTATATAGAAAAATGATTCAAGAACTCATTTTTTATTTAAATGATTATTATTCAATTTATTAAAATTATAGTACCAACACCTTTAGATTTTGAAAGTCACTGGCAAATCATGTATATTTTTTAAAGTACAGAAAAAATGTTAACAATCACCTTTAAGGGGTATTGGAATTTACTAAATTAATTAAACACAGGGTTTAGAAGATTTTTGGTTTTTGCAGTGCCCAGGATCAAACCCAGGACCTATGTATGTCAGGCAAGTGCTACACCACTGAGCACCCACAGTATTTTTAAAGTGCAACTATAAATATACTGCATTAAATTTCCTCTTTGTGCTTTTCAACTAGTCTGACTTAACAAAGCTCCTCCAAATACAAATAAGGCTTGTAATCTAATAAAACTTATAAATGCTATAAAAGTGATCTTAAAGTTCTCTTTCATGTTCCAAAACTATGCAAGATATTAGGAAGATCTAATTTAAAAATACTAAATACTGTCAAGTCAGTTTTTCAACTATACATTTTGTGGAAAACTGACTAACATCCATCGTATGAATGTATCTCAAATTGTTTTTCCATTTGTCAGTTGAATGATTGCTAGGTGTTTCTATTTTTTTATTATAAGTAATGCAAACACAAACATTTGCATACAGGTTTTTGTATAACCTAAATTTTCATTTCATTTGGTTAAATAATTAGGAGTAGGAGAGAACCAAAATAGCAGGGTAGTAATCAGCAGCAAAATTTAGCCTCTCTAAGACCCAGAATTTTAACCCTGAGAAGTTTAAGCTCAGACCTGGGGTTCTGTCCTCCACAATGAGAAGCCTGGACTAGTTAGTTATGTACCTCTCAGAAGCAGCTCGGTCGGAAAGTGCTGGCATTCAGTACAGCAGGCTGCTTGAACCCTTGCCCTATTACCTACATCCAGCACAGTTCAGAGATTTTATCTCTTCCTCCATCTACCAATGTGAGAAAGGACTCATCTTGACTTAAATTGTTGCCTCAACCCGGGGTGAATGGACAGAGGGCCCTCTGTAAAGCTAGGTGGAGAAAACCATGACTTGCTGGATTCTAAGACTATGGGTCCTGGAAAGAAACCACTCTTTCAAAAATATAAAGAATTTTTGTTTCTTTTTTTGGACTCATTTTTTTCTCTTTTGTCTTCACTGCTTTTTGTGCGGGGTGGGGGGTGGTTTGAGGAATTTTTTTTTCTTTTTTTCCTTTTAACCATTGCTTTTTCATTCTTTTTTCTTTTTCTTCTTTTTCTTGTTTTTTTCAGTTACACTTATATAATTCTATTAACATTCTTCTACTCCTTAATAGGATCCTTTATCTCACTTTTTTCCTCCTCCTTCTCATCTTCCACTGACTAATTTTTCAAAATGTTCTCCTTTCATTCTCCATGAAAGGATCCCTAATAGAAATCCAAGGCTACTGAAGTATGGGCAGCAGAAGTGACTAACGTGAGGACAAAGTGTCAGAACTAAAAGACAGGGCTGCTGTTGGAGACCAGTTATTCAGAGATACCTTAAAAACAACCACAGAACTTGAAAAATGGATCCAACTGGTGCTAGATGATGCAAAGAAGACTAAGATTAATTGGAATTAGTAAAAGACAGCACAAACGACATAAAAACCTATTTACAGAAATACAACAGTACCTCAGTTCATAAACTTAATTCTTTCCACCATTCTAGTTGCAAACCAAATTGGTCACAAACTGAATCAAATTTCCCCATAAGGTCAACATTGAACCTAACCATTGAATCTGATTTGGTTTGCAACCAGAATCATGGAAAGAATTAAGTTCACAAACTGAGGTACCAGTGTATAGCAGAAAACTTTCCAAATATAGGGAAAGAATTAAACATACAGATAAGCGAGGCATACAGAACCCCAAATAGTCATGATTAGAAAAGAACCTCTCCATGATACATTATAGTCAAAATCCTAGAAGTCTAATATAAGGACCAAATCATACAAGCTGTTAGGGAAAAGCAATGCATCATTTATAAAGGTAAACCCATTAGAATTACAGCAGACTTCTCAACACAAACTTTATATGCCAGAGAGCTTGGAGTAAAGTGTTTTAAGCCCTAAAAGAAAATTATTTCCAACCCAGATTGGAACTATCTTTCAAAATTGATAGAGAAATAAAGTATTTCCATGACAATGAACACTTTAAGGAATTCATGACCATCAAACCAGGACTAGAAAGAATTTTCAAGGATATCCTAGAAAGAGCCAATGCAGCCAATAATGACAAAAAGTCTTATAGGATGAATACACCTAAGGAAAGGGGGAAAAAACTCAAGGAAATCAGCAACAGGAAAATAATGCCATGACAGAAATAAGTCAGTACCTTTTAGTAATAATGTCAGTGATCTCAGTAACCCAATAAAAAAACACAGACTGGCATAATGGATCAAGAAACAAAACTAAATGATTTGCTATATACAAGTAACACAATTAGTCCAAAAAGAAATTCAGAGACTAAAAATTAAAGGTTAGAAAACAATGTTTCATGCAATGGGAAGTCCCTAAAAAGCAGGAATATTCTATATTCAGACTTCCAGCCAAAACTGACTAGAAGAGGCAAAGAAGGCCACTACATGTTGGTTAAGGGAAAAATTCAACAAGAAGAGATAACAATTATGAACATATATGCACCAAACACTGGCAAGCCCAACTTCATAAGACAAAAACTGCTGGACATAAAAATCAGATAAACACCAACCCAATTATCACAGGTGACCTCAATACCCCAATGTCACAAATAGATCAATCAGACATAAAATCAACAAAGAAATATCAGAGTTGGGCCAAAACATTGAACAAATAGATAATAGATATCTAAAGAGTGTTCCACCCAAGAACAACAGAATACACATCCTTCTCAGCAGCACATGGGACTTTCTCCAAAACAGATGCCATGCTAGACCATAAAGTGTGCTAAAAGTAAATGTAAAAGAATCAAAATAATCCAATGCATACTATCAGATCAAGGTGCAATGAAACTAAATATCAGTGGCTAAAGAAATCACAAAAACCATGCAAACACATGGAAATGAAATAGTACCCTCTTGAATAATTAATAGGTCATAGAAGAAATTAGACAGTTCTTAGAATCAAACAATAACACAAGTACAACATACTATGACCTATGGGATACAATGAAAGCAACCCTAAGAGGGAAGTCTATACCTGTGAATGTCCACCTCAGAAAAACAAAGTGAACTCCAATAAACAACTTAATGATGTACCTCAAGGTCCTAGAAAAACAACAATAATCCAAATCCAAAGCTAATACAAGGAAAGAAATTAAAACATCAAAACAGAAGTTAATGAAATTGAGACTAAAATTACTATAAAGAATCAATGAAAGAATAAACAAAAATAGACAAATCCCTAGCTAATCTTACCAATCAAAAGGAAAGGACCCAAATCAATGCAATTAGAAATTTTAAAAGGTGAAATTACAATAGAGATGATCAAAATCAATATTATTAGTGACCGCTTTGAGAACTTGTACTCTAATAAATTGGAGAAATCAGAAGAAATTGATAGATTTTTAGATACATGTGAATTACCAAAACTTACCATTATAAAAATCCTAAAAAATCCAATAATAAGCAATTAAATTAAACCTTTACAAAAACTACCAACTAAGGAAAACCCAGGTCCCCATGGATTCACTCTGAATTCTACAAGAATTTGAAAGAAGACCTAATGCCAACAGTCCTCAAAATAACAAAATTGAAAGGGAAGCAGTATGCCTAAAGTCATTTCTAGAAGCTAGCTTTACACTGATTCTGAAACCATAAAAGGATCCAACCAAAAAAGAGAACTACAGGCCAGTCTCTTTAATTAACATAGATGCAAAAACCCCTAACAAGACACTAGCAAACAGAATGCCAAAATCACCAAAAAGATGACCATCGTGACCAAGTAGGATTCATCCCAGGGATTTAGAGATGGTTCAACAACCACAAATCAGTAAATGTAATACATCACATAAACAAAAACAAGAAGAAAAATTACATGATCATCTCAATTGTCAAAACCCTTTGACAAAACCCAACATTCACTCATGATGAACACCCCAAAGAAAATAAGTATAGAAGGACTTTACCTCAATCTAATATGTCATTTATGACAAACCAATAGCCAATATAATATTAAATGGGGAAAAGCTGAAAGCCTTCCCTCTAAAATGAAGAATACAGTATGTCCAGTATCACCACTCCTATTCAATGCAGTTCTCAAAACATTAGACAGAGCAATCAGGCAAGAGAAAAAAATAAAAGGGATATGTATAAGAAAGAAAGAAGAGAAATTACTGTTATTTGAAGATGACATGATCCTTTACATAAAGGACCAAAAAATTACACTAAAAGACTCCTAGAATTAGTAACCAAATTAGCAGGATACAAAGTCAACACATGAAAATGAACAGCACTCCTTTACACCAGTAATAAACTCATAAAGAAAGAAATTAGGAAAATAGTACCATTTACAATAGCATCAAGACAAACATTGAACTTAGACCCATATATCTCACTATGTACTAAACTAAAATCAAATTGGATCAAAGATCTCAATGTTAAAACAGAAACACTTAATCTGCCAGAAGATAAAACAGATAAAACTTTTGAAGACCTAGGCATAGGTAAGAACTTTTGAACAGAACTCAAACTACGGAAGAAATAATACCAAGAATTAACAAATTTAATAATATCAAATTAAAAATTTCTGCATAGCAAAGGAAACAGTCAACAGAATGAAAAGACAACCTACATAATGGGAAAAAAATTTGCCAGCTATTCCCGACAGAAGACTAATATAAAGAACTAAAAAAAAAAAAAGACATAAAAAACTAAAAAAAAAAAATTAGACTCCCAAAGTAAAAGACCCAATCAAAAAAA
>NW_004624776.1:17122238-17143116 GCF_000247695.1 Heterocephalus glaber
AAAAAACTAAAAAAAAAAAATTAGACTCCCAAAGTAAAAGACCCAATCAAAAAAATGGTCCAGTGTAATGAACAGACACTTATTAGAAGATGTAAAAATGGCCAATAAATACATGAAAAAATGTTCATCATCTCTGGCCATTAGAGAGTGTAAATTATAACATTGAGATTCTATCTTACTCCAGAGAGAATGGCTATCATCCAGAAATCAAATAATAACAAATGCTGGTAAGGCTGCAGGGGAAAAGGAACCCTTCTACAATGTTAGTTGGAATGTAAACTAGTACAACCACTATGGAAATCATTATGGAGATTCCTAAAAAACTAATAGTAGAAATTCTATTCAACCCAGTTATTCCCTTTCCAGGTATCTTCCTGAAAGATTTAGAAGACATAATATTACAGTGATACATGCATACCCATGTTTATAGCAACACAATTCATAGTAGCTAAAGCTTGGAAGAGATGTGATGAATAGATAAAGAAAATGAAAATAAGGTATTTATACACAATGGAGTACTACTCTACCACAAAAAAGAATAAACTTGAAACATTTGTAGGCAAGTGGATTCACCTTGAGACCATAACGTTGAGTGAAATAAATCAAACACATGAACCTAAATATCACATGGTTTGTGCTGTATGAGAAACACAAAATATAAGTAAAGATCAGAATAAAAGAGATAATTGGAAGCAGGGAGATAGATCTTTTATAAATGGGAAGGAGACCAACAGATGGGGCGGTAAGAAAACAATTAAGATGTGTTGTATACATGTACCGACTCCCCATGAGGAATGTGATCATTATGTACTACAAAGATGTACAAATAAAAAATAAAAGTTGAAGGAAAAAAAGAATAGTTCTGGGTCACTGTGTATGTATAACTTTATAAGAAACTGCCAAAATGTTTTCCACATGGGATGTGTTATCCTACATTCCTAACAGGAATGCATGAGTTTCTGTTGTTTTACATTCTCTTCAGCACTTGCAACTGTCATTTTTGCTTTTTTAAATTTTAGCCACTCCATTAGGTAGGTAGCACATCGTGATTTTAATTAGCACTTCCCTCATAACTAACGATATTGTTTGGAGTTTTAAAATCTTGTTATTTCTTGATGGCAGCCATCTTAGTGGATATGACGTGTCATCTCACTTGTGTTCGTCTAATGATTAGTGACACTGAGCAATTTCTCTTATGGTTAGTGACCATTTCTGTATCTTCTTTGGAGAAATGTCTAATCAAGTTCTTTGCTCATTTTTAAGTCAAGTTGTTTTTTGCTTTTGTTGTTCATTTTTGCCATTTACTTATTTATTTTTGTGGTGCTGGGATTGAATCCAGGGGCTGACACACATCAGGCGAGAACAGCACCGACAATATTCACGTCTTTGTTTTGGTCATTTTAAATCTTTTTCTATTAAGAAGGCTTTATGTACTTATCATACAAGTACTATAACAGATGTCGTTTGAAAATATTTTTCCCAGTTTGTGGCCTGCATTTTTACTCTGTTGTCTTTGCAAAAGAGTAAGTTCTTATTTTTGCTGAAGTCAGATTTGTCAACCTCTCCAATGTTTATGCTTTTGGTAGCACATCTAAAAATATAGTGGTTTATTATAAGGTCACAAAGTTTTCTCCTATGTTTTATTTTAGATGTTTAGTGGTTTTAGGTTTTATAGTAAGTCTATGATACATTTTGAATAAATTTTTGTATATGGTGGGAGCTAAGGATCAATGTGATATGATTATTGCCTATGTATGTCCAATTGCTCCAGCAGTGTTTGCCAAAAAGACTAGCCTTTTCTCATTGAATTATCTTTGTATGTGTCTTAGTTAGCTCTGGCTGCTATAGCAAGTATCCACTCTGGCTGTTGTGGCTTATGACCACTAGAATTCTATTTCTCACAGTTCTGGAATCTGGAAATCTGAAAACAGGATATTAACAATGTGCAGGTCTGGTGTGCTACATGGGAGAAAGAGGGAAGACAGCCCCTTAGGGTCCCTTTTATAAGAGCACCACACTCTACTACTCTCAATACTTCACTTCAGACAACAGATGTGTGTGGGTTTCTCTCCCACAACAATTTAATTCATTTCTTCAGCAAACACTGACCAAGTACCCTAAAATTTAACTCAGTTTTGAAACTCAGTGTCTGGAGTCAACACAGGCTGAATAGGTTAAGGGCTTAGTCCACAAACTGCCCCTACTTCAGACAACAGTCACAAGGGTGTGAGGCACTCTGGCCAGGAACACAAGACAAAGACCAAATACAGTAGTATCCTGATATTAGCCCATATTCTATTGGTGTAACATATAGAAGCTGGGTGCTTTGTAAAGAAAAGGCTTATTACCTTAACAGTTTTGGAGCCGTGAGTATATGGCTGCATCTGTATGGCCTGAGCCCTCCAGATACATCACAGTATGGTAGAGAAGCAGGAGTGAAGGAGGACCGTGCAGACATGGCTGACAGAATGGCCTCCATTTACAAAAACCCCCTCTTGTGACAGTCAACCAGGAACCCTAGAAAACGACATTTATCCCTTGTAAGGGTGATGTCCTCAGTGCCCTAACCACCTCTCACTAGGCCACATTTCCACAAGGTTCCACCCACACTGCCACACTGAGAATGAAGATTCCGGCACATAAGCCTTTGGGAGACAAGCCACATTCTAACCAGAGCACCCCTTCCTTACTCACAGGATGCATTCATTCCCAGATGCCCATGGAGATCTGAAACGAGAGAGTACTGAAGGGCTGGGGATTTACCTCAGTGGTTCCAGCGCCTGCCTCACAAGCGCAGGGTCCTGAGTTTGATCCCTGGTACCAAAAAAAAAAAGACAGTACTGAACCCTACATATGTTGTTTGTTTCTATATATGCATACCTCCGATAAAGTTTAATTTATAAATTAAGCAGAATAAGATCAGGAATAACAATAATAAAAGTATAAAAATATACTTTAATAAAAGTTACTTAAAACATGCATTTTTAAATTTCTTGAACTTTGCATTTAATATTTTTAGACTGCGGGCAACTGAAATCATGGAAAGCAAACCGACAGATGAGGCTGTACAACTGATACATTTCTAAATTACAGTATCACAGGCTTGCAAAACTGAAACTTTATACCCACTAAACAGTAACTCCCTCTTTCCCCCTCTCCCTAGTCTTATGCGTATTTTCATACCACACTCTCTTGATTAGTTAGCTGCATGGAAGTGTTGATATCAGAGTTCTAAATTTTTTCCCCTAAAATCATTACATTCCTTTAAATACGATTGGATTTTGGGATGCAGTTAATTACTTGGCATCAGGCTGGTCCTTCTGAGGCTTGCTTTTAATCTTTCTTAGGGTGAAATCCATATAAGTTTTTAGGACTAATTTAGCCCCACTACTAAGGCAACATATTTCTGAAAATTTTGCTGAAATTCTCTGTCTTATGAGGTCTTCCAGATGGCTGGTGGGAACACAAATCTTTTTGGCCTTGTAGGAGCTCCGGGGATTGTTCAACCCACTGCTTTCTGGAATTATCCTGTGATCAGTTCCTCTCTATTCAAAGATCGATACTTAGCTGAAGGCTAGAGGGGCATGTTCTACAGAGCCCTGGAGCCCTCTCCTCTGACCATTCTCCTTCTGTTGATAGGCCCTGCAAATTCTGGTCATTTGGCTTTTGCACCTGTTACCCCACCTTGGCCAAAAGGAGATGCTCTCTGAAAATGTCATATTTAAACCCACTGCTCATTTGTATATATTAATCATGTTTTCAATATTTTCTATTAAAACTATGCTGAAGTAAGTACAGGATCTGAAAGACTGGCCTCAAATTCTTATGCTTATGTGATCTTCCTGTCTCAGCCTCCTGAGCAGTGGGGACAATGGGCATGTGCCACCACTCCTGTTGCAGGCCTAGAACTTTATTAGCAAACAGAAAACATTGCAGTGGGCAGGAAATCATAGGGTTTTCATTCTGTGGGGCCTTGACCTATTTCACTGCCCATATGTGCAGCTACAGAACCAGCTGCACAGCCCTGGGGTGTGGAGCCCTCAAGCAGAACATGCAGGGATGCTGGGGGCGGTGGTGAGTCCTTTCTCTACAAGACTATGACACTTCCTCAGGGAGGTCACGCAAATTTAAACCTGTCTTCAGTTGTGCAGAAAGAGTTGCACTGAAGACTCTGCTGCAGAAAAGGGAGTATTATCAACCTACTTAATTTAGCCAGTCTGGTAGGTGAATGACGACTTGTGCTTATTCTGTTACTTTTCATGTAAGTGAGGCTACCTTTTCAAATGTTAAAGTTTCATTTGTTAAACTGTTCTTTAAAACTCAGCCTCTCCTACTGAGGTTTCTCTGTCCCTAGCACTGGCTCTGGAGAAACGAAGGAAGAGCACCACCCATGTTTTGGCTGTCCCTGCACTGGAGAGTCCCAGCCTAGGCACTTATCATCCTGCACTGAAGGACTGTGACATTGTGCCCTTTGCTGTGCCGTGTGGACAGACTCTTATCATGCAGTATTAAGATCCCGTCTCCTCTCTTCCCGGTTCCAAAAGGGCCAGGTGTCAGGGCACGAGGGGCATTTCTTGGAAGGAGAAAGGTTTAACAGGAAGGAGAGAGAGGGAGGAAGAGGAGGGTGGAAGAGGGGAAAAGGGGGGAAGGGGGGAAGGGAGGAGGGAGAGGGAGGGGGGGGGAGGAGGAGGGAGGAGGAGCAAGTACAACCTACAATTGCTATTAGCTCAGCAGCCAGAATTCCACGTCCTTCCGCTTCTCAAGGCACCGCATCTGGCGGCTGCCGTTTCTGCCAGTCCAAAGCTCTGTGAAGCGGGGCCGAAGGGACCTTCCTTGGAAACGAGTCAGGGGGCAAACCCGGCAGCTGCTGCGCTTCCTGCCTGAGCCGGCGTGCGCTGCACAGCGCTGAAGTCTGCAGACGCGATAACTCGGGAACTTCTTCAGTGTTCGCGGCCGTGCCGTGCCAACCTGGCAGGGCCCTTCGAGGGCCACTGACTTTACAGCGCACAGCAGAGACAAACACACGTAGGACTGGAGTCCGAGCTTCGGCTTCCCAACCAGGCCCAGCGCCAAGCTCTTCATCGTAGCGCGCGCTCGCCGGGACCCACACCCCGCCCCGCTGGCGCGTGCGCAGTCCTTCGGCCCGGACGCCCCGCCCCGCCCGTAGTCTGGGTCTCCGCTCGCCAGGGTCCTCCCTGCTTAGGCTCTGCTGCTCGCGCTCGCGGCCATGGCGACATCGGCGGTGGGTGCGGTGGTGATCGTCGGCAGGTAAAGGGCCCGACGCGCGCTGTGCCTAGGCAGTCGCGGTCTTCTCGAGTCTCCGCCCCAGCCCGGCCGGGCCCCTCGTGCAGAGTCCGCCGCGTGCGGCGTAGCACCGGCTCCCCGCCCCCAAACTGGCCGGCAGGTGCGGCTCCGGCCCGGGCCCGGGTCCGAGCTATGCGAGCCACACGCCTCTCTGGGCATTGCCAGCAAACGACCTGCAGGGGTGCTGCGAGTGTCCTCATTCCCGCAGTTCGAACGCGAAAATGGATGAAGCCAGGGTCCTAGTGAGGGATGGAGTCCTGATGGCCCAGCAGGGAGGGTCCTTGGCAGCGGTTTCTAAAGTGTGCGCCCACGCCCTGTTATTGTTTGGAGTTTATTATTGCTACTGTTCTAAGTTTTTAAAAAACTGAGGTTTCTGTGTATCTTTCCATCAGCTAGCTATCGTGGCATTTCTAGCAACATGCTATACTTGCCATTGACGGTTAACAACACCTTTTGGCAGATAGCTAGTGATCCTGTGTGCCTTTGAGGCCCCCTGAAATCAGATCAGTTCACATCCCTGTCTAGAAACCAGGTCCAAGATCAAGGTTTTCCTGCAGAGCCCATGGGAGGAGAGCACTAGAACGATAGGTACCAGCTTAGTTTTGCTGACAGAGCAGTGGAAATGCCCTGGGCCTTTGTCCTTTCCAGGCCTGTCGGTGCCTGTGGTTGAACAGTGATGGGATATAAAAGTGCACTTTGCACTCTAGGCGTAATTCTGTCTGCCTTTCATTTTACTTAGAGAAGGTCCAGAGTTAAGAGTTTTGCATGTCTTCCCTCACACCTTGGAACCCTGTTCTGCCAGGATCTAATGGATGTTAACTACATTTGTGGATTAGACATCTGGCTTGTGAGTGGCACAGAGTCTCCTGAGGAGCTGCAATGGGCAATCAGTTTATTTCTGATTCCTTGAGGGGATTTGATGAAGAAGTGAAAGAGGGTTGGCAGACTTTTAGGATGACAGGAGTTATCCAAGCCTCAGCTTGTTTCCTTCCTTCATTTGAAATTCCTGTTTTTCCTTCACTCTCCACATCTCCACAACACCCAGCTCTGCTTCTGGGCACGCTGGTTTCTTGTGGTTGTCCTTCCCATTTCCCCTCCCTTCCCTTCCAGTCTCCTCCCCTTCCCAACCTTTCCTGTTTCTTGACCTTGACATCTGTCCCTCCTTCCCTCCCTCCCTCCTTGCTCTTACAATCTCTGTCTTTCTTGGCCAAGGAACACCTACTGTATTTAACAAATGGTGCTCAGAATGTAAATTAACTCCTTAAACCCTGGTTGAATTTCATTCTTGATTTCAATACACTAAAAAATATAGATTTCAATTTCAATTTATTGGGCCCTGAATTTCCATTGTATCAGTTTCCAGACTCTTTAAGTATACTTAATAGAAACAGTCTCCACTTGATTCTTTTATTCTTTTCCATTGTGTCCAACCCCGCCCCCCCCCAATAGGGCCAGCCACTTAATCCTACAAGCATCCCCAGTGAAGCACTTACTTGACTTGCTTGACAGAGAAAGAACGGATTTTGAGGAAAGGGCCGGTTACAGGGTGGTTTCTTTAGAAATGGTTCGCCAATCAAAAGTATTCCAGGTTCTTCCTACCTCAAACCAAGAATTGGACAAGACAAGACAATAATGGTGCCAAAAAGTTTATTTGAAAAGTGCAAGGGGCTGGGGATTTAGCTCAGTGGCGCCACACCTGCCTGGCAAGTGCAAGGTCCTGAGTTCGATCCCTGATACTGGAAAAAAAAAAGGGCAGGGTAAATGGGTATAGGAGAAACCAGCTTTGCAGAGCAAACTTGGGCTGAATAAAGAGATACAGTAAAAGCAGAAATAAAAGAGTACATACCACATTCAGACATGAAGGGGGCTACCATCCAAACTCAAAATAAAAGTATACACCACATTTAAATGTGGAGGGGGCAAACTCATGGATGATAGCTGCTTTCTGTGATGGCTGCTGTTTTTTCATGCTGTCCGCTTACGTGGGAGCTTGGGAGAAATCCTGCATACTGGGTCCTCACATTGTCTTGGGATCTTATAATTGACAGGTCCTGATCATTTCCCCAGCATCTTTGCCACGCCCTGTCTCCTATATCAGGCCCTTGGGTCTAGGGCTGCGGGAACAAAAAAGAGGGAAAATGACAACTGTTAATAAAGGCAGTAGAAATATTCCCTCAAATTTGCATTTGAGTAGTGTTCTGGCCTTTATTGTTAGCCTTACCTTGAAGAAAATTTGCGTCCCATAAAGTTTCTTATAAAAAATGTACATAATCAGGTATGGTGGTGCATGTCTATAATCCCAGTACTCTGGGAGCCTGAGGCAGGAGGATCATGATACAGTTCACTGTACTTGTGAATCACTAAAATTGGAGGTCTGTATTCATTTACATGCTGCATTGTGTTTATTGGGCCAAATTTTAAGCTTTGAAATTCTTTAAAATAGAAACCTCTCTGGGAGAGGACCCGCAATGTGCCTGTGCCTGACATTGCCCCTTCTAATGTTGCCCTTTTTAGGGACACATTCCTTCAGGGCGCAGCCCAGGGATCATCTTCTCCAGGAACAATTCTTCTAGAACCTTCCTCTTGGGGTAGAAACCTTATTGATTCGGACTGTCTTTCCACCACAGCTGATCTCAGTAGTCAGAGAATATATCTACAGTAAAATCTAGGTTTGTGAGCATAATTCATTCCGGAAACATGCGTGTAATCCAAAGCACTAGGATAACAAGGTGAATTTCCCCATGAGAAATAATGGAAACTCAGATGATTCATTCTACAACCCAAAAATATTCATAGAAAAATGATTACAGTTCTATAATATACTTCAAAATAATCAAGAAAATACAAAATTAAAGAAAAATAACTTTTCACTTACCTTTGAAAATGTTCCTGGCTGGTGTGAGGGAGACGAGCGAGGAGGGTCACTGTGCAGGACGACTTTCACTAACGGAATCACTGCTCCCTCTTGGCTCAGTGGGATCTTTTCCTCTTTGTGCACCCTTTGACAGAACACCTATCCAATGATACTTCCTTTTGACAGTTTTGCAGAAATGGGATATTGCCTTGTTATTAGGTTCATCACTCGTCCTGCTACAACCTTATTCGGTGGTGCTTTTCTACAAATTTTGCACTGTTTCTCACGTTTTACACATCTACCAAATCTCATTTGAAGTGAGGGATTCCTCTGCCTTTTTCTCCTTTTCCTCTGCAGAAGAGAAATCCTCTGTAACTGTAACCTCTTGATGTTGAGAGACAAATCACCCGCAACCCTGCAGCAAGGGGGTGGGGTGGGGAGGGGAAAGAAGTGGGAAGGGGGGGGGAAGAACTGTTGGCTTAGTTGTGATCATGTGATGTTTGGTGTCACATACTACTGGTATTGCAAGATACCATTCATTTATCAAGTTAAATTTTATTCTCCTTTTGCAGGACACTAGCAGAACAAGTTACTCATAGTCCAAGATTTTACATGTATGTATTTGAAGTGTAGTGTAAAGCTTGGGGAAATTTTTTTTTCCTATCAAGCAAGGTATCCTATACACTAGTGTCACCTTCATTTTTTTATTCCAAAATTTTGCTTTGGGGTGACTATGTACATTTTTTTGGTACTAGGGAATGAATCCAGGGCCCTCACACTGAGCTACATCCCCAGTACTTTTCTATTTTGTGACAGGATCTTGCTAAGTTGCCCAGGCTGGGCTCAAATTTGCAATCCTCCTGCCTCAGCCTCCCAGAGTGCTGGGATTACAGGTGTGCACCACCACGCCTGGATGACTATGTACTTTTTTTCATAAGAAACTCTTTAAGGCATGCGTTTTTTTCAAAGTGTTATAAAATACACACATGTGCGCCCGCGCGCGCGCGCACACACACACACACACACACACACACGGGGTGGGGGAACCCTAGAATGTTCTGGTTGCTTCTTAGTCACCTCGAACACTAATGTGTCCTTCCTAGGAAATATTTAATAGCTTGCATTGGCACATTTTTCATAGCTGATTTAAATGAAAAATGTAGTAACAGTTTTACTGTACCTTTTGCCTGATAAGTAACTGTAGCATAGAATATGGTTGTCTTACTTTTCTTGTTGCTGAGAGAAAATACCAGACACCCAAAGTTAAAGGAGGAAAAGTTTATTTTGGATCACGGTCTGTAGAGATTTCAGTCCATAGTTGGCTGACTCCGTGGGAGGTGTCATGGCAGAGGAACATCACAGAGGAGAAACAGTTCATGGCAGGCAGAAGGCAGCCAGAACGGCAGGTGACAAGCCTAGCCCATGACCACAGCTCTTTCTGTCCCTTGTATTTCACCCAGGCCACCCACCGTTAGGGTGGGCAGCACTCACACCCTCAATCCTAGCGTTGCACCGTGAATCAAGCCCAGCATTATGTCCTTGATCCCAGCAGCACAAACCCTAGATCCAGCCACCTCCAAAAGGTCTCACCTATGACCCCATGAGACTTTGGGGGGCATCTAAATGCAAGAGATAATAACACTTTTCTAAGTGTTTGGAGTGGCTTTATTCAAAGCTAACTGGCATTAATATCAAAACTAGAATTGAACCAACTTTATTAAATTGTTTCCCTTCTCTTTTGCTCTAACTGGGTAACAGGGTAAATATCATCTGCACATTATCCTTTTCTAATAATTGAGATTTATAAACTTTTTTCAAATTTTTATTTATATTATACAGGTTTGCAGTACAGAGATACACGAATTTTGAAGCCTTAAGGGATAAGTGAGTAGAAGAGACTTTAAATTATCTTTATCACTGGCCCTCAGTCTATGGTTCCCAGGTATCAGAAAGGTTAGTAAGATGTCACAGGTTCTAAGGATATGAAGTTAATTATATTTGGGTACAATATAAGGTAGTATTCGGGACAAGAAAGCGGAAGGAAACAAAGGCAGGGAACATTTCCTTTCTGGGGTGATGCCCTGTTGGTCAGTTGATCAGTCCTCTGATCTGCCTAGAGAGGGGTGTGGTGAGGGATAAAGAAAGACAAAGAAACACACTTTTGAAGTACGTGGGGGGCTGGGAGGTCAATGCCACAGTGGGCAAAGACAAGGCCCTCTGAAGTACCCACTGTTTATTGGGTGTACACAGTAATCAGAGGGAGTATTGGATGACTCAGAGGGCAGCAGTAATCTTATGTTGATGAGGATCTTAGTTTGATGAGGATCTTCGGTTGTTGAGGATGGTGAGATGGGCAAAGCATTCTTAAACTAGTAGGTGGGATGAGATAGCAGGCTAATAAGAAGTTTGTCCTTTCCCCCAGGCAAAACCCATTTTTTAAAATTACTACTCAGTTCTCAGGGAACCAGGATGTCTTCAGCTGATGTAATCTGGCCCTGGAGCGTCACAGCATCACAGGACCCTTGGGAAGCCTCAGCTGTGACCAGAGGCGCATCTGGAGTTATATTTCCCCATACAATAGTGGACTTGAAGGCAAGAAGACATGAGGCTTTAGATGAGCCCTAACCACAATTTAATTATGAAATGATTTTTTCCCCCAAATTATATAGAATGCCTCTCGACAGTGCCCTCCGATCTTTGTACCTCTCTGGGGATTAGTCCTCTGTAGAGTCCCCCTTGCTGTGCCCCTTCATGTTTCCTCTCCCTCTGCTTTATCTTGCACATGGCTGACAACCCTAACATATAAGCTGTCAGCTACGGTCTTTTACTGACTTACTGTAGTCTGTGTATTTTTAGGTTTGGGTTTCAGGAAAGGGAGTCTTGATTGGCCAGGCCCTCTCAGGTCATGGGTGCCAGCGGGCCAGTTGATTGGCTGCTTTGGGTCCAGTGTCCACTTCATGTCCAATCGTTAGTGACTGAGGGTGTAGGCTGTAGCAGATGGGAGGGGGAAGGAAAAGGACTGCAGCACTTTCCCAGAAGTTGGCTTTCTGCTGTTGGTTCTCCAAAAGGCAATACTATAATAAAAGTAAACCTGCTTTTCCATAATGCCTGTTAAATGTAACAGAACTAATTTTCTCCAACATTTTATTATAAAAATCCATAAGCACACGAAAACACTGAAATTGTGGAAGATTACCCACATACTTACCTCTCTATTCAAAAGTTGTTTAAAAATTTTTAAAAAAATTTTGCCGAGCTAGTTGATCATCCCTGAAAATCTGCAATCTGAAGCACTGTACTTCTGATCACTGATATGATGTTGTAAGTAGGAAAACTTCCATACCTGACCACAGTCACACTAGGTAATTTTGTATAAAATTATCTTCAAGCTGTATCTAGAAAGTGCATATGAAGGGAAATTAATTTTATGTTCAGATTTGGCTTCTATTCCCAAGATACCTCATTATGTATATGTAAGTATTCCGAAAATATGAAGCAATCCCAAGCACTTGGAGCAGTATAGGGTGTGTGTGTATTGTAGTGTATTATCCCAGGGCTGAAATGAATAAAAGAGTATGAGATTCAGTCAAATAAAAGGGAAAATAATACAATCCAGAGAAGGGGTAAACACTAGATAACATGAGGCTAGTGCCAACATGACACAGCATAACGTAGAAGGAATACAGTCTAAAGTAACAGCGAAAGGCATAGTAAGTTCATGAGCTAGTAACAATCATTATTATCAGGTATGTTCTGTACATAACTGTGATGTGCTTTTCTGTAACTGCCAGTGCAGTAGGTTATGCAGTCATGGACTGTGCTGTGACATAAGTGACATTAGGCAATAGGAATTTTTCAGCTCCACTGTAATCTTATGGGACCTCTGCTGTATGTATGATCTGTAGTTGACAGAAACATCACTGTGTGGTGCGTGAGTATATAATTTAACTGATTCTGAATATTAGATGGTAAGTTTTTAATTTCTTGCCCATATAAATTATATTTGTACATTGCCCATATTTACCTAAGATAAATTCTAGAAGTTCCTAGGTAAGATATTATGAACACTGACAGTTTTAATACAGCTTGTTTGACTGCCTTCCAGGTACTTATATTATTTTTTTTGTATGCTTGTCATGCGTTAATTTTTTAAATTACCATAAACAGAGTGACTAAAATCAGTTAATTTATTTGGCAACCAGTCTTTAAGCATGAGGACCATGGTGACTTGGGCATTGTAAAATGTTTTTAATGGAAAGATTGGAAACTACTGCTTTAATGTAAATCTCTCTGTCCCCCAAACCTCACCAAACCTGCCCCATTTGTAGATATGGAGAATAGGACCCTCTTGGGCATGTGACTAACTTCTGTAAGATCATAGTAGGAGCATAGCTGGGGATAGAACTTGATTTCCCATACCAAATCAACCATACACTAAGCTAAAAGATTGAATTATAGCACTACATAATTGCTTAAGTTACCCTGCCCATTAGAAAAATGTCACAAATGCAAGCCACGTATGTAATTAAAAAAAAAATGTTCCAGTAGTTGCATTAAAAAGTAAAAAGAAATAGGGAAATGAATTTTAGTAGTGTATTTTATTTAACAATATTTTCAGAGTGTTAGTTCAATAAACAGTATAAACTTTTATTGATGAAAAAGCATTTTTTGCATTGTCTTCAAAATGCAGCATGTATTTCACACTTGGCAGCACATGGCTGCCACAATGGCCAGGGCCTGTTTGAACAGTGATAGAACCTTTGTTAATCAAGAAGGCAGGCCATCAGCAAGCTTCCTTCTGTCCCTTTTTTTGTGGCTCCTCCTGAAAGGCAAACTCCTCTAAAAAGCACTTATGGGGCTGGAGAAGGGGCTGTGTGGGACAGTGCTTGGCTAGTATGCATGAAGCCCTTGGTTTGACCCAGAATACCATAGAAACAAAAACAAACAACAACAGAAAGCCAGAATGCACATCAAGCTACGGCAAGTCAGACTGTTGGAGGAGATGAACTTAGTGAGATGAGCCTGTTTTCTGGTGGGGAGTCTTTGACCTTCACCTTTCACAGACTAATGAAAGCCTCCGCCCTCTACCTTTGTGTGGCTGCCAACCCTTTCTGCTCCCCTCGCCTGGCATCTGCAGCCCTTTCCCCTCTGACCCCTCTCATTTTCACTGTACAGCAGGCCCAGAATGGAAGGGGACACAGTACCATGTATAGAGAGGTCTGCTTTGGGCTTGGGTGCCTGATCAGCATGTAGTGAAGGCTCTTACCAGTGGAGAACAGATAGGCCATTTTGTGGGTTTGTGATATTTTCTTCAAACTGGAAAAAAGAGAATGTTGAAAATTTTCTTTGTTTTCTTGTGCTGGGGATCAAACTCAGCAGTGCTGTACCACTGAACTGCAATCCTAGCCCTTTTACTTTTGTTATTATTATTATTATTATTAATTATTGTTATTATTATTATTTCCAGTATTGGTGATTGAATCCAGGTCTTTCACACTGAGCCAAATTGCCAGTCCTAATTAAACTTTTAAAAATTAATTTTATTGGTACATTTTAGACGTACCTAATGGTAACATTCACCAAAGGGAATGATGTGCAGGATGTATCTTAATTTTTTCCCCATGCCCCTCCCCGTCCTTCAGCTCCTCTTCCCCTCCTTATTTACAAAAGCTTTGTTTCCATTTTTTCCTTCTGCTCCTTCTTTTCCCTTCCTTTCCCCCTTCCCCTTCCCTACTTACCCTTCCCATTAGAACATTTTCTTCCTATTTCGCAGTATCTGTTATACATTTTGGTCTTTATTACCCTTTCGGTTTCTCACACCAGAGAAACAATGTGATATTTAAACCTATGTGTCCGATTTATTTTGCTTAAAAAGATGGTCTCAGGGTGCATCCATTTAGCTAGAAATGTCTCAAGTGTACTCTTCTTTATTGCAGAGTAGTACTCTATTGTATAGAAAAACCACATCTTCTTTATCCATTCTTCCATTGATGAGCACTTGGGCTGTTTCCAAGTTTTAGCTATTACAGACTGTGCTGTTATGAACATGGGCGCACATATATCGCTGTGATATGATTCTTATAATTCTTTTGGGGAGATACCCAGCAGGGGAATAGCTGGGTCAAATGGAACTTCTAGTTTTAGTTTTTTGAGGAATCTCCACAGTGATTTCCACAGTGGTTGCATTAGTCTACACCCCAACAGCAGTGAAGGGTTCCTTTCCCCCCACTTCCCTGCCAGCCATTCTTTCTGGAGTGAGGTGGAATCTCAGTGTTGTTTTCATTTGCATCTCTCGAATGACCAGTGATGGTGAACATTTTTTCATGTATTTATTTGCTGTTTCTACTTCTTCATCTGAGAAATGTCTGTTCATTTCAGATGCCCATTTTTGAATTAGTTCTTTAAATTTGAGAGGTCTGATACTTTCGAGTTCTTTGTATGTTCTCGATAGTAGTCCTGTGTCTGAGAAATAGCTGGTAAAAGGTTTTTCTGTGGGTTCTGTGAGTTGTCTCTTCACTTCGTTGGTGATTTCTTTTGCTGTGCAAAAGCTTTTTAATAAGATGAGATTCCAGTTGTTGATACTTTGTGATATTTCCTATGTGATCATGGTTCATAAAGTCTTTGCCTATACCAGTTATCTTCATGAGTTCTACCTGTTCTCTCTTCCAGCTGGTTTAGTGTTTCTGTTTTAATATTTAGACCTTTGATCCATTTCAATTTTAGTTTAGTGCATGGTGAGAGACATGGGTCTAGTTTCAATCTTCAGCATGTGCACAGCCAGTTTTCCCAGCACCATTTATTAGAGAGGCTGTCTTTCTTCCAGTGAAGGGGTTTGGCCCCTTTGTCAAAGAAAAGGTCAGCGCTTATTCAACTTGCTTTGAGTCCAAGTCTCACTAAATTGCCAGGTTGCCAGGCCGAGCTTGACTCTAAGAGCCTTCTGTCTCAGCCTCTGGAGTACCTGGAATTACAGGCATGTACAGCTCCTTTCTTCCCCTCCTTTCCTCCCTTCCTGTTTTTTTTCTTTTTCCCAGGCTGGCCTTGAGCTTTGGCGCACTAGTGATCCTCCCACCTTGTATTCCTGAATAGCTGGGACTACAATGAGCACACCTTTGCCTGGCAAGAATTTTCTTTCTTTTTTTTTTTTGGTACTGGGAATCAAACTCGGGACCTTGCACTTTCGAGGCAGGCAGCGACACCACTGAGCTAAATCCCAGGCCCAAGAATTTTCTTTTTAAAAAACATTTTTATGGATTATGTTATACATACATCAAAGTGCAGAAACTCTAAGTACACAGCTCAGTGAATTACAGAGTAAATGTACTACAGTAGCCCCACAGTAGGAATATTTTTTAGTCTATAGTTAGGCCACAGTAAGGGCTTTTATGATTACATAAGTCACACCATTGCAAGAATAGCAACAGTGAATAAAAGTGTATAAAGGTAGTGGCTGACCTGTTGGAGGCAAGCACAATGCTTATTGGCCCACAGGTATCCCTGGGTTTTCATGAGGGGTTGGTTCAAGAGTCCCTGTGGATCCCAAATCTGTGGATATTCAAGTCCCTTATATGAAGTGGTGTATTCTCATAGAAACTACACACATCCTTCCCGTATGCATCATCCCTAGGTTACTAATACTATCCAATGCAGTGTAAATGCTGTGTATGCAGTTGTTAGGGCTAGGGGTATAGCTCAGTGTAGAGTGCTTGTCTAGGCTTCATTCCCAGCACCACACACAGACACACACAGTTGCTGTATTGTATTGTTTAGGGAATAATGACAAGAAGTCTGTGCATGTTTGATACAGACACAGTTTTTTGTCAGTATTTTCCATGTGTGGATATAGAAGGCTGTCTCCATACCCTTACTGTCCAAGGTGGTAGGTGCTGTTTCATGTAGATAGTACTTGAACTTATCTAGCACTACTAATTAACTGGACTTGACCTATGTTTCATTGTAATTAATTTAAATTTAAAAAGCTATACATAGTTAGAGTCTACTATATATTTTTTTTTTGTACCGGGGATCGAACTCAGGTCCTTGCACTTGTGCAGCAGGCGGCGAAACCACTGAGCTAAATTCCCTGCCCCATATTTTTTTTTTTTTGCTTAAATTCTTTTATTGGTACATTTTAGGTATACAATATGTTTACATTTATCATTGGGTGCTTGTAGCTGTACATGATGTATCTTGGTTCTTATTTTTTCCCCATTCCCTGTGCTCCCTTCACCTCCTCCACCCTTCCCTACTTACAAAGACTTTGTTTCCATTTTTTCCTTTTCTCATAATTTTTTTGTACCGGGGATCGAACTCAGGTCCTTGTGCTTGCGCAGCAGGCGGCAAAACCACTGAGCTAAATTCCCGGCCTCTCATAATTTTTTCTTTCCCTTCTTTCCTTTCCTCTTCGCCTCCCAATTCCCCTACCTCTTTGGACCTACCATATTGATCAGTGCAGGTCTAGAACCCTGAGAGCTTAAAAAAATCGTATGTATATACATTTTGCATTAATAGTAGAAAATTGCAGTATTGCAGAATAGGGAATAAAAGCCAGGCAACCATACTCTCTTATCCAGAGTTTGAGTAGAAGTGATTTTTAACTGCATTCACAACCAGTGGCTTCACTTGAGATACTTTGAAGCAAGATGGTCATCCTCTCTGTGACCCCTTAAATATATTGGACACTTAGATCAAGTGAGCATTGTGTGAGAGCTTTGGAGGCTGGCCAACACTTCTGTGGCATTAGGGGCTTTTCAAGTCCACAGGAAGCTCACCAGGCTCTTCCTTCAGCTTGGGCCAAGCCTAACAGAAGCTTTGGTCTCTGATACGAGGCTGTTCCTGTGCCCATGAGTGCAAGTGTGGATTAGCTTGACAGGAGATGAGGTGGGGATGATAACTTCTTGGAACGCCCTCCTGGCATGACTGCTCTTGCAAAGAGCAGCTTCTATAGCTGCTGGACTGTCATTATTCCCTAAACAATACAAGCTTGCCTTCTCTCTTCCACTCTGATGTGTACTGTATACTTGCATGCTAATAACTTAGCTACTGGTTGCTTGCAGAGGGCGTGAGACTTCTGGGTCAGAGACAAAGGACTTCTCTTGTAGCAGAGCAAGTAGTATAAGCATCTTGTAGACATACCCCGTGTTACTGTGCTTTGTGGAGGTTGAGTTTTTTAGAAATTGAAGGTTGTGGCAGCCTTGTGTGGAGCAAGTCTAATGGCCATTTTTTTCTAGCAGCTCATATGATTGTTAATACTTTTTATCAATAAAGTATATATTTTTTTCTTGAAATGTGGTTTTGTGAGACCTAACTAACTCCATTTTAAAGTTTGACTCCATCTTAAAATAAAACAGTAAAGTGGCCTTGACATGAATTCCACTTCACTGAAGTCAACTATTCCCCTAGTCTCCTTTGTGCCCATAAAATAATGATAAAATGTCCTTGCTGTGGGACAACAGATAAAAAAAGGACACAGCTCCTAACTCAATCCTCTGTCTGTCCAGAAAACAGATGCTCCCAGGCCCATTATCTATAGAACATTCTGTCAACGTGCTGATTGTTCCTTTTTCCCATAAACTCTACATGCAGCCACCCCTCAACCCCCCATGCTTGCTAAATATCAACCAATCATGTAACTGCTGAATGGAACATCCCCAAACCTTGCGGTAGCCCCAGTAAAAACCCTGCTGATTTGGAATTCGGGGCTCTCAATCCTGATCCGCTGCGTCGGTGATGGTTGAGTGCCCCTGCTCGAGCTTGAATAAACGACCCTCGTGTGTTTACATCGGAATCGGCTCCTTGGTGGTCTTTGGGGACTTTGCGATCTGGGCACAACAGTTTCACTATGTTGCCCGAGCTGTCCTTGAATTCTTGGGTTCAAGCAGTTCCCCTTATCCTCCCACCTTAGCTTCCTGGATATCTGGGACTACGGGTGTGTGCTGCTGTGCCCAGTTCAGTCTTTTAATTAAGGGCCACCAAAGCTGCTCTTACCATGGCATGGTCCCAGCCCGCATCCATCTGCTAAACCCAGTGGCCCATTCTTAGTCCAGATCTTACTTTATCATCCACTTTTGACCCCGCTGGGCACTCTCTTCCTGCTCTTCTTCAAGGCCCTTCCACTTTCCTGAACCTCTCATCGGATTATTTTTTACCATAAGGGTTGGACTATTCAAAGACTCAATTTGTATTCCCCCCCTCTTTCACTTTCTCTCTCTTTCATACTAGGAATTGAACCTGAGGCCTTTGTATTGAGCTACTTCCCTAGCCCCTTTGATTTTGAGACAGGATCTCAGTAAATCACTAAGTTACTGAGGCTGTACTTGAATTTGCAGTTCTCCTGCCTCAGCCTCCTGGAATGCTGGGATTACAGGTGGATGCCACCATGCCCAATTAAAGTTTTAATTCTGTAACTGTCATTATTTACTTCCTTAGCTCTCTTACCTCTCTCATACTTCTAAATGCCATGTCTTACACAATATATAATTATCACATTAATATTCCAGAGCAGACATAGCCCTGAGCCAAAGACTTCTATCCAGTTGTTTGTTAGACCTAATTATCAGACACCTCACACTTAAAGGGTTCCCCATCTTCTCTCCTATGGTCGTTCCCAGTGAAGCTAATGGCATCTCCATCCTTCTTTGCTTTTCAAAAGAAACTTGGCATCATCCTCAATTCTTTTTCTTTTCTTTTTTTTGGTACCAGGGATCAAACTCGGGACCTTACACTTGCGAGGCAGGTGGCGGAACCACTGAGCTAAAGCCCCAGCCCTCAATCCTTTTTCTTTTCATACCTTACATGGAACCTGCCAGCTGTTATTTTGGGGCATACTTTGAAAATGCTGTATTTTCAACCCTCAGCTGACCATTTCTCACCATCTCTTCCATTTTCATCCTGGTGTAATGTACCATCATATCCTGCAGCAGGCTGTGGATTGCTAACTGGGCTCCTTCCTTTCATCTTTTCCTGCCTCCAGGACAGATGTACCTTGACTTACTGTGGGGTCATGTCCTGACAAATCATCGTAAGGCAGAGATATCGGAAGTGGAAGTGGGCTCTGTACACCCAACCTATTGAATATCCTAGCATTGCCACACAGCACACTGTAGAGTGTTGGTTGCATCCCCCATGATTCTGGGGCTGGTGGGAAGCTGTTATTACTGTTTCTGTACTGCCTGACATCTACAGAGCTCATTGGACTGCCTAGTGCCAGCCCAGGAAAAATCCAAATTCAAAATGCCATGTATGGTTTCTACTCAGTGCCTATTTTTCTTGCACCATCATAAAATCAAACCATTTTAAAATCGAGAACTGTATGGTCTTAAGAAAGCAACTACAACATTCCTTTTAAAACTTAAATCAGTTCGGGCCGGGGATTTAGCTCAGTGGTTTCGCCGCCTGCTACGCAAGCGCAAGGACCCGAGTTCAGTCCCAGGTACCAAAAAAAAAAAAACCAACAAAAAACTTAAATCAGTTCATGTCTTTCATTTAAAACCTCCAGTTAGCCACCCGTGTCGCTCAGAAAAAGCCAAAATTGTTCGTGGCCTCAAGGGCACTGTCCCCGTAACTAGTACTTCCCCATCGTCCCTCTCTGGCTTTGTCCCCCAGCTGTCCCTCCACTTCCGCTCCAGCCTTCCCGTCTTGTCCATGTGGACCTTGCAAGCACGCTCTCTCTGCTGGAGCCCTTTTCTCCCAGAGACACGGGTCTCCTCGGTGCTTTTGTGGCCAAGCTACTTAGCTCTTTCTGCCCTGCTAAAAAGTTGCTTCCCCAGCGAGACAGTCCGTGGTGTGCACCTAAGATTTCTTTGGTTCTCAGTCCCCGCTCCCTCCTCCCTCCTCCTCCTCACTGTCCCTCTTCCCTCTTCGTTCTTTTCCTAGCACTTTTACTTATTTTCTTTATTGCCTGCCTGACAACGGTAAGCCACGTGAGGACAGAAACTGGAATAGTGCCTGGGACATAGTAAGCACTCTTCAGTATCTCTTCAGTGAATCATCCTTGCCCTCGCGTTAACCCCGTGGGAAGAGCCTGCAGGCCATTCATTATCTTGTGTTTGTCACCAGTGCACGTCAGCGTTTTTTTGTTATCAACAACTAACATTTACCAAACTCTACAATGTGCCAGAAATACAAAGGTGAGTAAGATAGTTCTGATGCATAGAGCTTACCCTATGACTAAACAAAGCATAGATTAATACAGCCTATAAGCCTTGCCTTTCCCCTACTTCCCTGTGCAAATTGACTGTGGTTTTATTCATGCACTTAGATGTCCACTATGAAAGATATAACAGTTCGCAACAAGCAAGAGACGTGTTTAACCTCCCAGACCTAGAGATTAAGATGGAAGCAGGGTTTTGCATTTGTTACTTGTTTGTCCAGTGCCTCCGCTCCCTCTCATACGTACCTGCACATATGAGATAGGCAGCATAAAAATTTGTCTAGGATAGTCCCAGGGGAAAGACTCTTACCAAGAGGGAATGTGGGTGGACCAGGGTTATCTTTTGAGAGCCATCCCCAGGAGAACAAAAGGATGGGGAGGAGAGTTGGAGAGGACCACTGGAGCTGAGATCCAAAGAATGTTCAATCTGTGTGTTTTTCCTCGTCAATAAGAAGGGGCCCAGTTGCCTGCTGGTGGAGTAAGAAAACCTTGCCCAAACTCAGAATCAGCCTTTTTCAGGATGAGTCAGTTATTCATTTATTTTAAAATGTGCATTTTTAAATTTTTTTAAT
>NW_004624776.1:17143216-17168680 GCF_000247695.1 Heterocephalus glaber
CATGGCAACTCATTTTTTTTTTTTGGTACCGGGGCTCGAACTAGGGTAAAATTTGCTATCTCAACACTTTTTATTTGTACAGTTCAGTAGTGTCAGGTACGTTCATACTGTTGTGCAACCAATCACCAGAACTTTTTCACCTTTCGGAACTGAAACTCTGTACCCATGTCACGCTCCCCTCAGCTGGCAGCACCCTTCATTCTACTTCCTGTCTCTATGAACTTGCGGTCCCTACTCTAGGTCCCTCATAGGAGCGGGATCGTACAGTTTTTGTCTTCTTGTGACCAGCTTATTTCATGTAGCATCATGTCCTCAAGGCTCACTCCTGAGATGGCATGTGTCCTTCCTTTTAAAGGCTGAGCATCTTAGAATTTCTTAGAATGTGAGGTGCTGCATGTATACGGCTGTTCTTTGCATCTGTGCTTGAAGATGACCTTACATAACGTCACGTATGATACCTCATTCTCTTTTGCCTTTCTTTCTTTTCTTTTTTTCTTTTTTTTTTTTTGGTACCAGGGATCACACTCTGGACCTTGCCCTTGAGAGGCAGGTGGCGGCACCACTGAGCTAAATCCCTGGCCCCTCTTTTGCCTTTCTACTCACCCACGTTTAAGTCTTACTGCTTTATATTTGTGTAGCAGTTGGTTTTCAAAGCATGTTCACATTTATTATTGTTGTTATTATTATTACTATTACTATTTTGCAGTATGGAGAAAGGAATCCAGGGCACCACCCATGCCGACCAAGTGCTCTACCACTGGGCTACATTCCTGCCCATGCACTAGCAGTTTTATTGAGATTTAATTCACAGTGTGGTTTTTAGTATGTGCAGCACATAGAATTGTATGCCCTTCACCACAGAATCAGTTGTACAGCATTCGTATCACCTCGCCCTCAAATCTGCTAGCCGTCATTCCCCTCTCTTCCTCTCCCAGCCTTGGGAAACTGCTAATCTACTTTCTTTCTCTGTGGATTTGCATATTCTGGACATTTCATGTAAATGGAGTCATATAATTTGTAGACCTTTGTGACTGATTGCTTTTACTTAGCATGATGTTTTCAGCATTCATCCATGTAGCATGTATCGGTTATAGGTGGATAACTTGGCTGTAAGAGTACACACCATTTTATTCATTCATTCATTAGTGCAAAATTTGTGTTTTTATATGCATTCATGTACAGAATTTTTTTTTTGGAGGCGTGCTTTGATTTCTGTTGGGACATACATAGGAGTGGAATTGTTGCTACATACATTCGTTTGAAGTAAAATGATTTCTAAAATATGTTTTAGATTTACTGAAAATTGTGACTGTGTTAGTAGACAGTCCCTATATACTTCCTCACCCAGATTTCCCTATTGTTAACTATCTTACTTTCTCATTGATGGGACAGAATACCCAACAACCAAAAGTCGGGAGGAAAGGTTTATTTGAGCTCACAATTTATAGAGGTTTCAGTCCATAGTCAGTGGCTCCAAGGCAGGGCAGCATGGTAGAGGGGCACGGCAGAGGAGAAACAGTCCATGGCATGGCAGGCAGGAAACAGCAAGCCATCCTTCTTTCTCATTTTATTCCATCTAGGCTACAAGCCTGTTGGTTGGGTGCCACGCACACCCAGAATTGTGCTAAACTAATATTATACACTGATGATTCGTTTACTCCCAAAAGCCTCACCTATGAGCACATAGGCTTTGGGAGAACATTAATATATAAGATAGAACATTAATATCTTACATTAATATGGTATAATTTCTTATAATTAATGAACTAATAAATCATCTATTAATAATATTGTTCATTAGTGATTAATAATAGTATTGACTATTAAAGAACCAATATGTTATCATTCTTATTTCCTTCATTTTTACTCAATGTTCATTTTCTGTGCTAGGATCCCATCCAAGATACTAAGTTACATTTACTTGTCACTTTCTTTTTTTTCTTTTAAAAGTTTTATTTTATTTTTTATTAGTACATATTTGTAGGACATAATATTTAAATTCCTTATGGGGAAATGGTACGTGTACATAACACACTTTGATTCCTGTTTTCATTCCCTTTCCCTCTCCCTCATTGGTTGATCTCTTTTCCCTTTTAGGAAGATCTACCTCCCTACTTCCTGTCAACTATCTTTATTTATATTTTGGGTTTCTCATATAAGAAAAACCATGTGATATTTGAGCCCTGTGTGTCTGATTTATTTCACTTAACATTATGGTCTCAAGGGGCATCCATTTTTCTATTAATACTCAAGTGTATTCTTCTTTATGGCAGAGTAGTACTCCATTGTATATAAATACCACATTTTCTACTCATTCATCTGTTGGTGGACATATAGGGCACTTCTAAGATTTATGTATTATGAATTGTGCTGATATAAACATGGATATGTATATATCACTATAATATGATGTCTTTAACTCTTTTGGGATGATACCTGCAAGGTGAATACCTGGGTCAAATGGAATTTCTAGTTTCAGTTTTTGAGGAATCTCCATACTGACTTCCATAGTGGTTGTAGTAGTTTATATTCCTACTAGAAGGGTGGTGCAGAAGGGTCCCCATACCCCGCCAGCATTTGTTATTTGACTTCTTGATGACGGTCACTCTTTCTGAGGTAAGTGGAATCTCAGGGTTGTTTTAATTTGCGTTTCTCTAGTGGCCTGTGATGTTGAGCATTTCTTCATATATTTGTTGGCCACGTCTGTGAAGTGTATATTCATTTCACTTGCCCATATTTTGATTGGGTATTTTATTTTGGGTGTTCTAATTTTTTGACTTCCTCATATATTCTAGATCTATATCTCTGAGGAGCTGGCAATTTTTTTTCCCCATTCTATAGGTTGTCTTTTCACTCTACTGGTTGTTTCTTTTGCTGTGCAGAAGCTTTTTATTTGATATAATCCCATTTGTTGATTCTTGGTACTATTTCTTGTGCAACTGGGGTTCTGTTCAGAAAGTTCTTACCTATGTCTATGGCTTTGAGAGTTTTATATATATTGTCTTCCAGCAGGTTAAATGTTTCTGTTTTAACATTTAGTTCTTTTGTGTGTGTGTGTGTGTGTGTGTTTTAAAGATTAAATTTATTTCAAAAGTACTTATAAATGAGTGAGACATAACTAAAGCATTTACAGTGAATTTTTCAAATAAATTCATTTTAATACCTACCTCTTTATAGGATAACAATAGCATTACTGTGGTAGTATTTATTTTGTTTTTATTAAAATCAGTTATTTTCAAGATTGATTATTACTAACAAATAATGAGTTTTAGTACAAGTAAAGTATCCTTTATCCAAAAGACTTGGGCCCAGCCAGGCATGGTAGTGCTCACCTTCTAATCCCAGTACTCGAGGGCCGAGGCAGGAGGATTGCTGTGAGAGTGAGGCCAGCCTGATCGACTGCAGAGCGAGTTCAAGGCCATGCTGAAGTCACAGCGAGACCCTGTTCCAAAACACCAAACCAAACATTTAGTTCTTTGATCCATTTTGATTTATTGCATGGTGAAAGATATTCAGTCTTCTGCATGTGGACAGCCAGTTATCCCACCACCATTTATTAAAGAGGCTGTCTCTCCTCCAGTGTATGTTTTTGGTCCCTTTGTCAATGATCAAATAGTTGAATGTGCTTGGGGTTGTTTCTGTATTCTGTATTCTTTTCCATTGATCCTCACGCCTGTTTTTCTGACAGTATCTTGCTGTTTTTGTCACTGTAGCTTTGTAATATATGTAACTTCAAGTCTGGGATTGTGATGTCTCCTGCTTTGCTCTTTTTATCAGTATTGCTTTTACTATTCTGAGGCTCTTCTGCTTCCATATGAATTTTAGGATTCTTTTCTCCAGTTCTGTAAAGAATGCTGTTAGAATATTGATTGGGATTGCATTAAATCTATATATCAGTTTTGGAAGTGTGGCCATTTTGACTATATTGGGTCTTTCTATCCAGGATCAGGGGATATCTTTCCACTTTCTAATGTTCTCTTTGATTTACTTTTTCAGAGTCCTATAGTTTTCCCTGTACAGGTCTTTCATTTCCTCAGTTAAACTATTACCTAAGTATTTAAATATTTTTAGTGCCATTGTGAATGATATTTTTTTCCTAATTTCTTTTTCAGTAGGTTCATTATTAGTGTACAGGAATGCTATTGAGGTTTTGTATCCTCTTGTATCGCTGAATTTGGTTATTAATTCTAAGAGTCTTTTGGTGGATTTTTTGGGTCTTTTGTATAGAAGATCATGTCACCTGCAAATAATGATAATTTGACTTTTCCCTTGCCTATATATGTCCCTTTTATTTCTTTTTTCTGCCTAATTACTCTTGCTAGTGTTTGAGTACTGTATTGAACAGGAGTGGTGATAGTGGACACCTTTTCTGGTTCCTGATTTTAGAGGGAGACCTTTCAGTTTTTCCCGCTTAAAATGACATTGGCCGTCATAAATGACTTTTATCAAATTAAGTTCCTTTTACACCTGTATGTGTTCCTCAGCGTTTTTATCCTGAAAGGATGTTGGATTTTGTCAAAGGCTTTTTCTGTGTCTGTTGAAATGATCATGTAATTTTTGTTCTTGCTTCTGTTTATGTGATGTATTACATTTATTAATTTGCATATGTTGAACCATCCTTGCATCCTTGGGATGAAGCCTGTTTGGTCATATGTGTAACTTTTTGATGAATCATTATATTCTGTTTTACAGTATCTTGTTGAGGATTTTTGCATTTATATTCATTAAAGAACTTAGTCTATAGTTTTCTTTTTTGGTTGGATCCTTATCTGATCTTGGGATAAGGATAATGATACCTTCCAGGAATGACTTTGGGAGTACACTTTCCCTTTCAGTTTCGTTAAAAAGCTTGAGGAGTATTGGCATTAGAACTTCCCTAAATTTTTTGTAGAATTTAGCAGTGAACCCATTTGGACCTAGGCTTTTCTCAGTTGATGGGTTTTTTACTATTGCTTCAATTTCATTGACTGTTATTGGATTAGTCAGGGTTTTGGTTTTTTTTGGTACCGGGGATCGAACTTGGGTCCTTGCGCTTGCACAGAAGGCAGCAAAACCACTGAGCTAAATCCCCGGCCCTAGTCAGGATTTTTAAAGCTTCTTGATTTGGTTTTGGTACTTCATATGTATTTAGGAATCTATTTGTTCTAATTCACCAATTTATTGGCATATAGTTTTGTGAAGTAGTTGTTAATTATCTTTTGATTTTTGCAGTGTCCATGTGACTTTACCTTTTTCATTTTAATTGCATTGATTTGAGTCTTTTCTCTCCTTTTTTGGGTTAGATAAGCTAATGATTTTTCTAATTTGTTTATTCTTCTGAAGATCCAAGTCTTCAATTAATTAATTCTTTGTTTTCATTTATTTATTTATTTTTGGTCTCAATTTGATTGGTTTTTGCCTGTATATTTATAATTTCCTTCTTTGTAGTAGCTTTGCATTTGTATTGTTCTTGTTTTTCTAGGATTTGAGGTACATTGTTTATTTATTTGAACTTGCTCAGTTTTTATGATGTGGGCATTCACAGCTATAAACTTCCCTCTTAGGACTGATTTCATTATGTCCATTCATTCTGGTACGTTGTACTGGACTTACTGTTTAGTTCTAGAAACTGTCTTATTTTTTCTTTGATTCCTTCTGTAACACACTGTTTATTTAAGAGTGTATTATTTAGTTTCCATGATTTGGAAACTTCTGTGTTTTTTGGTCACTAATTTCTAGTATCATTGTGCTATGATCTGACAATATGCATGATATAATTTCATTTCTTTTACATTTACATAAGCTTCCTTCATTGGCTTCATTTGCTACTGAGAAGACTGTTGTTGAGAAGAACACTACTCTGTAGATATCTATTAAGTCCATTTGTTTGAAGGTTTTGTTCAATTCTGATATTTCTTTGCTTTTTTTTGTCTAGTTGATCTGTCTATTTGAGATAGTTGGGTATTGAAACCCCATACTATAGTTGTGTCTTTGCTTATCTGGTCTTTTATGTCTAGTAATACTTGTTTTATAAAGTTGAATGTTCCATTGTTTGGTGGATATATGTTAATAATTGTTATTTTTCTGTTGGATTTTTCCCTTAACCAACAGGTAGTGCCTTCACCTCTTTTGATCAATTTTGACTTAAAATCCATTTTGTCTGAATATAGGATAGCAACATCTGCTTTTATTTAAGTTCCTGTTGCATGGAATATTGTTTTCCATCCTTTGATTTTTAGTCTATGTGTTTATTTTTAGATTAAATGTGTTTCTTGTATACACCACACTGTTAGATTTTGTTTCTTGATGCATTCTGCCAGTCTGTGTCTTTTGATTGTGGAATTGAGACCATTTGCATTGAGAGTTCTTACTGATAGGTACTGACTTATTCCTATCATTGCCTTATTTTCCTGTTGCTGATTCTCTCTTTCCCTTCTATTTAACTGCTCACCCTACCTGGTGTATTCATTCTATTAGAACTTTTGTCATTGTTAGCTTGTCTTTTTCTTGGGTATCCTTGAGAATTTTTTGGAGTGCTGGTTTGGTGGTCATAAATTTCTTTAGAGGGCCTTTATTATTAAAGTGTCTTATTTCTCTCAATTTTGGAAGTTTTTGTAGGATATATTAACTTGGTCAGAGATTGTTTTCTTTTAGGGCTTGAAGCTCTTCACTCCAAGGTCTCCTAGCCTTTAAAGATTGTGTTGAAAAGTGTAATCTAATGAGTTTTCCTTTATAAGCAATTCATTGCTTTTCTCTAACCACTTTTAAGATTCTATCCTTATGTTGTACTTCTGGAATTTTGACTCAGATGTGTTACGGAGAAATTTGTTTTTGAATGTGCCTATTTGGGGTTCTATATGCCTCATGTATCTGTGTGTTAAATTCTTTTCTCCTTATTTGGAAAGTTTTCTGCTATTATTTCAGTAAATAACTTTTTTAATGCCATGTGTGTTATCTTCCAATTTTTCACTAGTCATAGTTAATCTTGGATTAGTCTTCTTTGTGATATCCAGGAGCTGCTGGATGCGTTGTTTTTAGGGTATTAATTGGTCACTGACAATAGCCCTGCTTTCTAATTCTTATGCTCTATCCTCACACTGGTCACTTCTGCTGCCCATACTTTCAATAGGATTTTTAATCGCCTGAATTTCTATTTGGAGCCTTTTTGTGACCCTAATTCTTTTCTATACTGGTCATGTATATTTTGCATTGTTTTGTTTAGCTGTTCTATCTTTTCATTAGTGTCTTCTTTAGACTTGCTGATCATTTTATATCACAGTGTCATATTACTTATATCTTCTGTGAGCTGCCACATGCCTTACTTATCTGGTTTTTTTTACTTTCCCCTGATACCATTTCAGATGTTTTGTGTGTGTGGCTTTTGGTGTTCCCCCTTCACTGCTGCATGGATCAGCTTTGGGGGAGATGGGAATTTTTGGAGGCATTTTATTTGGCTTGTCTTCTCATGTTTCCATGTGTGTGTGTGTTTATGCTGAAGCTTGTGGGTTGGTTGTAGTAGAAAGCTTTGTTTCTAGTATGGAGACTTCCTTAGTTAATCCCTACCTTTTGGTGGTATCTGAGCATGGCTAACTATTAGCCTTTGCTTCTGTCCTGGGATCCAACCATTTCCAGTGAACAAGAAAGAAAAGAAAAAAGATAAATACAGAGCCAAAACACGAAATAAAGGTAAGAAGGAAGAGAAAGTTGAAAAGGAAAAAGAGAAAAGGCAATAAAAGAAACTAAGAGGGAAGAAAAAGGGCAAAAACCCCCAAACAAACCCCTAAACTCCCAGAAAACCCAAGGAAGGAAAGACAAAAGTAATATAAAATTTAAAAATCAAAAAAAGAGACTGGGTCAAAGAAAAAATTCCTATGTTATTGATTGAATGGTTTCCTCCCAAGACCTGCAGTCTTCGGATCCAGCCAGTCATGATTTTCTATGCCTAGCTTTAGGGGCTATAGGCTTTTGAGGTGCCCTCGCTGTTCCAGAGGGCCCCTCTGTTCGTCCTCCCACATTATTGTTACTGTTCAAGCCAAGTTGTGTCCTTGCACCTATTAGTAGACGGGTAATGCGATCAGTCAGCCCTCTGGTCTCTGCTGGATGTAGCCCTAAGGGGGTGGGCGTTTGAGTGGACTGCTGGACTTAATGTCCACAGTTGAGGGGTGTGGTTGCTCCCTTCTCTTACCAGTTGTCCTCATCCAGGATTAGATCGGTCTGTTAGTCCTCACCTCCGCTTCTGGGGGAAGCAAAATGTAGGGCCAGCTTGGAGTTGGTGGGTGGTGGTGCCCTTGATTCCGTGGGTTGGGTACTCTGCTCCAGGGAGTATCTGCTTGCTTGTGTGGGGAAGGGGCGCCACTCCTCCCACATGGATCTCTTACTTTTGTGACTTTCTGAGATGAAAAGCAGAAGACTTCAGATTTTTCACTTCTCTCTAAGGTCGTTAGCCTCTTCCAAAGTCAGGTTGGTCAGTTGGTAGCCTCCTGCAGCCCAGGCCTGAGCTGTCCAGGGAGGATGGAGAAGCATCCACTGCAGGGCAAATCCCTTCTGGAAACACCTTAAGAGCTGACCTTCCTGATGTCTGTGGGTCCTCTTCACCTCCTTGTTTTAGGTTCAGTGCTGGTTCTCCAGAGACTCTCTGGGAAGGAGCAAAACCCAGGACACAGGAGTTGTGCATCCAAAGCACAACACACAGGCTTGCAGGAGGAAAATGACTATTATTTCTCTTTTGACTCCTCTTGACAGAATAGTTTCTCATACCTACCTTGTTTTCAGTGACCTGGATAGTTCTGAGGAGTTCTAGTCAAGTAGTTTATTGACTGTCCCTCTGTTGGGCTTGTTTGATGTTTTTCTCATGATGAGACTGACACTACAGGCTTTTGAAAAGACTACACAGGGAAATTGTCATTCTTATTATGTATCAAGGGTACATACCATCAATAGGATCACTGGAACACCTGGCTGAGGTAGTGTGTCTCAGGTCTCACTGGAAGGTTACTCTGATCTTCCCTGCCCCATTTCTATGTTGGACTCTTTAGAAAGAAGGAACTCTGCAGAGCCTGCATTCAAGGGCTGGGGAATGACACTCCACTTCCCTGAGAGAAGATTATCTGAATAAATTATTTGGAATTCTTCTGCAAAAGAAATTTAGCTTCTCCAGCATTTATTTATTTGTTCAAACATTTATATCACTCTGGACTGATAAGTATTTGTTTCTACACTTTGTCTTATAACCCCATACTACTTTATTGCTGAAGTTGTTTCAACTTTGGCTATTGGGAGCTCATCTAGTGGGCTCCTATACACCTGCAGCATGCTGTCAGTGTAGGTTCTTTGTTTGCTTGGTTGAGGTTTTTTTTTCCCCTTCCTTACTCCCTGATTTTATGGAGCATTACAGGCTCATCTTGTGTTATTCCTGGCTCAGCCCTATAATTAGTCATTTTCCAGGGAGTGCTGCTTCCTTTTATTGGAGGATGGTATTAGAAACAAATTTAGACTCTAGATGTTTTGTGTATTTTTTAAATCTCTTTTGAGCAACCCCATGTAAACTCTGATTTTATCTTTTCATTTTTTAGTAAGTCCGAAACAGTGAGTGAAGTATAGGGCTTAAAACTAAGAACTCAAGAGTCATGGGCCAGGGATTTAGCTCAGTGGTTTTGCCGCCTGCGCAAGGACCCGAGTTCAATCTCCAGTACCAAAAAAAAAAAGAGTCAGATCTCTTGGCTTCATCTCCTAGCTTTAGAAAGAATAGCGTCTGTGGACTTCATCCCTCGCTGCCTCAGCTTCCCCACCTATACAATGGAACTTGAAAAGTGTTTAATGGTGCCTGGCACCTAATCCATGCTCACATGTGAAGGGGATGACAGTAATTATTTGAGGCCAAAGAAAATCCTTCTGTATTCCATAACCCTGCAGGTAACAAAATTCATGGATGCTCAAGTCCCTTATATAAAATGGGTAGTATTTGCCTATAACCTATGCACACCTGTATACTTTAACATGTTCACAGTGGCCGTAATTCATATGTCTTGCTGCCAGGTGGCTTGAACCACCAGTGGTACATGCATGACTGTCCCTTCCGGCAGCCTTTTATTAATTTTATTAGTCAAAAGACTGATAAAAGCGATTAGATCTGTTTGTACCACCGGTGGTTCAGGCTGTCCAATGAGACAGTTATGCATGTGCCACCGGTGGTTTAAGCTGGTGGGAACATGTTAAATCATCTCTGAATGACTTATAATACATAACACAATGTAAATTCTTTGTACATAGTTGTTAAATTCAATTGTTCAGGGAACAGTGACAAAAGTCTGTTCATATTCAGTACGGATGCAATTTTTCTCCCAAATATTTTCCATCCATGGTTAATTGAATCCCCGGATGTGGAACTTGCAGATACAGAGGGCCAGTTCTACTAGTTCTATAGCTCAAGTCAAGTGACTTCCTTAAGGCAGTCAAATGGGGCTTCTCGGGTTCATTTGCCTTGTCATCCTCTGAACTATAAAGTTTTGTTTTAGTTTTGAACTAATGATGAGTGTGCCTGATGTGTCACTGGTTCCATGTGGAATATTAGTGCTTACCCGGGAGTTGCGGGCTCAGGAGCTCCTGGTGGGAATGGACAACATTTTAAATTAATACATTTATCAAGGTGTGTACTTTGAAGAGATTATCAAGTATTTTAAGAGTGATGTGTTGTATGGTTTTTAAGTTTCTTTTGGATGAGGAATAAAAAGCTGTTTGATATTAAGTTGAGCCCTTTCTTAATTTTCTCTTTAGTGGACTCATTGGACGAAGCTGGGCTATGCTGTTTGCCAGTGGAGGCTTCAAGGTGAAACTCTATGATATTGAGCAACAGCAGATAACAAACGCCCTGGAAAATATCAGGTGGGTCAGCTGGTGCCTTCCTGGAGGAATTAAATGGCACTATTTCTCTTGCTTGCTCTTTTCTATCACATACTCAAGGCTGTAAATATTTGTGATCACACATTTCATTTGATGGATTTTCCAGTGTCTGGACTTAGAAAGAGCAGGGCTAAGGTGGCTGGAACATGAATTCAGACTACTATAATTATCTACTATCCTCTTGATAAATACTGTAGCTTTTTCAAGTTTTGGGCTATTGTAAACAATGCTAACATGGTTATATTTATTTCTCCTCTTAAATAAGTTTAGGAGTTTCTACAGATCATACTTTGCAGTGAAACTGCTGGATTTGTTTCACCAGAAGAGATTCTGATGGCTTAGATTTTGGTTCATCTCTTTCGACTTTTCTATCTTTTAATCTCTTTATGTTTTCTTTCACCTTGTGTTTTTAGAAATATATTCTGGTTACATTTTTTAGATTTTTCTTCTAGTTCGTCAGTTCTCTTTTTAGTTGTATTTAATCTGCAGTTTAAGCGATTTACTGAGGTTATTTGAATTATTTGATTTTTTAAAAGTTTGATTTGCCTCTTCTCCAAATATAGTGTTTATTTACATAGTCTCTTCTGATTTACTTAGGCTTTGTTTTTCCTTGTTTTTCAAATCATTGAATAGTTAGTACACAGTTGTTTTGTATTGTATCTGACAATTCCAGTACTCGAGGTTGTCTTAGATCAGATTCATGACAATCAGATCCTGAAATGAGAATTCCTGGGCAAGTGATTTATTAAGGGAGCATTCCCAGGAGAAACCAATAAGGAAGTACTAACGATAGGATAAAGATGTGGAAGAAACCAGCTAAGGATGTGGCTTCAGAAGTCCAAGCCTCTGCATGTTTCCTTAGGAGTTCTGGAGGGTGTGCTTCGAAGTTGTTTCTCCTCAAGGCAAAGGAGCCAAGCCTTTGTGTTTTTATATCCACCGTTGACATTGCGTCTCCCTGGGTGGATATAAACTCCCAGGCATTTCCAGATCCCTGGTTTGGTCCAGAGAATATTCTGAGGAAAGGCGTACTCTGAGAAAGACTTTCAGCCTTTGGCAGTGTAGAACTATAACACCTGGTACTGGTGAGAAGGATCAGAGGGTTCTGGAGCACCAGTGGCCTTCACTATCACACTTTGCCACTAAATTGGGGGCTTTAAATTAAAATTTTATATTTTCCTGTATCTAAAAATACTAGCTGACCACCTACTATGTGCTGGGCATATTTAAGCACTGGGGATTAAGCACTAGACACAATAGAATTAAGATCTCTGACCATGAAGAACTCATTCAGTGGGGAAAGGAAGGGTGGAAGAGTAGGGAATACAAAACAAATCACTCAGATGCATGATATGTTAGAGAATGGGCTGACAAACCATGGCCAGGTGGTCAGATCTGGCCAGTGGTATTATGTATTGCCTTTTCAGTTTTTAGGCTTTTGGGTTTTTGAAAAGAGCTTTTAGTTTTTAGAGCACTTTTAGGTTTACAACAACAAAGAAATGTATAGAGATTTTCTACAGAACTTCTGTCCCAATAAGTACCTAAGTAGTATGTATTTATTGAATAGCACATTTGATATAATAGATGAAATTCCACTGACACATCATTGTCATTCAGACTCCACAGTTTGCATTAACAGTCACTCTTGACATAATGTTCTGTGGGTTTTGACAAGTTCATACCGACTTGTGTCCATTGTTGTACTGTAGTATCATATGGGACTTTGAGCCCCCTAAAACTCCTCTATACTCTTTCTAGTCATCCTTTCTGCTATGGCAATCATTATTTTTCTACTGTCTCCATAGTTTGACCTTTTCCAGAATGTCCTATAATTGGAATCATATCGCTCATATAGATTGGATTCTTTCACTTAGCAATGCATTTAAATTTCCTCCGTATGTTGTCGTGACTTGATAGTTCAGTTCATTTTGGTGTTCAGTCATATCATGTTGGCTAGAATACCCCATTTTATATATTCTACTGAGGGACACTGTGGTTGTTCTAATAGTTGGCAATTATGAATAAAGTTGCTATGGATATTTGTGTGCAGATCTTTGTGTGGACATGCTCTCAACACTTTTGAGTAAACCCTAAGGATCATAATTGCTATATTGAATGGAAAGAACATGTTTAGTTTTATAAAGAACCGCTGAACTGTCCTCCAAAGTGCCTGCACCATGTGCACTTTTACCAGCAATGAGTGAGAGTTCCAGGCGCTCCACACCCTTGCCAGCATTTGGTATTGTCATTGCTCTAGATTTTAATTAGTCTAGTATCTAGTTTTAATTTGCTAATGATATATTAGCAAATCTTTATATTTTCCTTGATTATTTGTGTGTGTGTGTGTGTGTGTGTGTGTGCACGTGCACGCACGCGCTGAGGATTGAACCTAGGACCTTGTGCATGCTAAGCATACACTGTATCATGGAGCTATACCCCAGCCCCAAGTTCTTCTGTTTTTAAATTTAAAAATGTTTTTGACCAAAGGAGGAACCTTGAAAATTTTCCTTACTTACTATGACTCCTTGATGCATAAAAACTATTCAAATTCGGGATCCTTCAGTGATTCTTGTTCACCATTGTGCTGAGAGTACAATGAAACAGCCAAAACCAGGCATGGTGGAGCATGCCTGTAACCCTAACACTAGTGGAGTCTGAAGCAGGAGATTTACAGGCTAGGCTCAAACTTAGTGAGATCCTGTCTCAGTAATGGGGTTGAATCCCCATTACTGAGAAGAAAAAAAAACCAAAAGCCAAAAGCCATACAGTCCTTCCTGTTGTAATTTAGGAAAATATATGCTGGTACCTTTGAAAGACTACTGATTAAATATGAAAAAGAAACTGTGAGGCAAAGGATTTCCTCAGGTCAAGTAGAGTGTTTAAAAAAGGTATCAAGATAGGAAACATGGTGATACAAACAGTTTAACATTTGGCTTAATGGAGATTCTTTAAGGAGCACTAGAAAATAATGTATCGATAGTCAAAAAAACCTTTAGGGGGAATAAAACTGTAAAGAACTTTAAGGAATTCATGGTATTCCTAAATAAGAAAAATTATATTTAGAGTTGTCTCTCAGACTCTCCCTACATGATACCAAAATCTGCAAATCCTGAAGTCCTTTATATGAGTTGGCATCATATTTGTGTAGAACCCCTGCAGTCCTCCTGTATATTTCACATCTCCTGTAGAGTACCTATGTAAGTATTTATTGTATTGTTTAGAGATTAATGACGAGAAAAGTCTGTACTTATTAAGTACAGATGAAAAAAAAACTTTTTCATTTATTTTCCATCTGTAGTTGGTTGAATCTGAGGATACAGAAGCCATAGACAGGGAGAAATATCTGTACTTTGTTAAAATTCATCTTTTCCTCCCACATTAAGTAGATTATAGTAAGAGCTTTGCAAATGCACTTTGGAAATGGTTGGTAACAAGTCCATGCCTCACGCCCTTGGATGGTGACCCTGGCTTGTCAGCAGGCCTGGCCCTTGCCCTGGGTTTCTGGTGAAGGTGTTTGTGGCCAGCAGGTCAGATCTCAGCCACATCAGCCTCAGAGCTGGCTCAGTATTGGAGGAGAGGGCAGCTAGGGAAGTGGAGACCGCCAGTCTCTGATTAGGGAGCTGGCAAACTTTCTGTAAAGCCAGAGAGTAAATCTTGTAGGCTTTGGGGGTTATATGATCTCTGTCTGAACTTCTGGTGTTGAGTGAAAGCAGTCACACATAACCTGTAAACAAACAGGCATATCTGTGTTCCAGTAAAACTAGTTTATGGCATAATAACTGTGCCTTCATGTAATTCTCACGTATCTCACATTAATCTTTTAATATTTAAAGACCATTTAAAATTGTAAGACCACCCCTCTCTCACGGGCTGTAGAAGAATAGGTAGTGGGCCAGGTTTGGCCGTGGGCAAATGGGCTTTTCAATTCTATCATTGTTTCATCTTTTAATTTGTGAAACCAGCTCCAACTCAGCTTTTCATTCGGGTTTTTTTGGGGGTACCGGGGATGAACTCAGGACCTTGTGCTTGTGAGGCAGGCACTAGAACCACTGAGCTAAATCCCCAGCCCTCCAACTCAACTTTAAAAAGAGAAAACTTCAAGATTCCTAAATTGAAAAGTCCTTCATTTTATTTCTTGGGGTATTTGTATTTTAGGCCTTATTTTTGGATATATTATTAAAGGGTTTGGTTACTTTTTAAAGTCCTTTTAGGCACCAAGGAGTCCATGAGAGATTTCTTTTTCTATCTTTTTTTTTTTTTTTGGCAGGGGGTGGCAGGTGCTAGTGATGGAACACAGAGCCTTAGGCATGATAAGTAAGTGCTCTGCCACTGAGCCACACCTCCAAATATATCTTTTTTCTTTTAAAAATGATGGGCCATGGATTTGGTTCAGTGGAGCCACTGCCCGCCGTGTAAGCACAAGGTCCTGAGTTCAATCCCCGGTACCAAAAAATAAATAAAATAAAAATGAGATTAAAGGCTTTCCTGTTATTCTATTTTGCTTAATTAAGAGCTATCTCTTAGTATTATTAGTGCCTAGTTATATTGAACTTTTACTTACAAGTCTAAGATTTTTGAACCAGAGAAACCAAAACAATTTACTACTATTAGCAGCCATATTATAGAAGGAATAAATGTACGGAATTGTTTATGTAACTGAGATTTTTAAAAGGGTACACACAAAATTTTCCTCAAGGGCATTACCTTTATTCTCATAACCCACATGCATTTGAGCTGAATTAATGTAAATAGGCAGAACTGGTTATACTTCTTTGGCAGGAAGGAGGGATCTTAGGTATCCTGTGACCTACCACTTCATTCTTCCCATATATTGCTAGCAAAGCACGTGGAGCTGTATCATATTGTCCCACCACACATACAAGGCACACTAAATTCTTGGTCTTGAGGGACTTTTAAGTAAAACTACCTGCGTCCTTTCTTTTCTTTTTTTTTTTTTTTGGTATGGGGGATTGAACTCAAGACCTTGTCCTTGCAAGGAAGGCCCGGTGCCAGTGAGCTAAATTCCTGGCCCTGCCTTCCTTTCTTGAACCACAAGATGTTCAGATATGCCATTCCTATATAGAGAGATTAAGTTAAAAGCACAGATACCACGCCTTATTTTTGTGACTATTTTGGTCAGTGTGATAAATTTTTTTCAGCCAGGGAAGAGTTATTGCTGCTTCTCTCGGTAAGCACACTGTGTCAGGCAGCTGGTTAACAATGACTGTGTGTGTATTCAGTAGCCATATCACTAGATGTTTAGGAACCTAGGGCATAAAAGTTCCTGACCACCTTAGGCAATGCGAACATAAGGTGAGCTGGGTGTGTTGGCACATGTCTGTAATCCCAGCCACTTGGGAGTTTGGGACCGTGATTTTGAGGCGAGCCTGGATGACTTAGTGAGACCCTGTTTCAACATAAAAACTATAAAGGGCTGGGGATGTAGTTCAGTGGTGCAGTATCCCTGGGTTCAGTTCTTAGTACCACACACACAAAAAATAGACCCTGGAACCACAGGTATTGTAGTACTGAACCCTGTATATACAGTTTCCCTCCCATATACTCATATGTACGATAAAGTTTCATTTATAAATTAAGACAAGTAAGACATTAACAACAATAGTAGAAGAATATTGTAATAAGAGTAAAAGTTAGGAGAATGTAGTCTCTTTGCAAAGCGTGAAGACAAGTATTGATATTTTTGGATTGTTGACTGCAAGGAACTGAAATCACAGAAAGCAGAACCTTGGACACAGGAAGACTGCTGTGTCCAAAATGTATCCTTGGGATGAAGCGACTGCTGGGTCAGAAGCGTGCGTGGCCAGTGGGCATCCTTCCTAACACTGCTCTGTGGTCTCCATCTACTGCTTTAGGTTTGGGGACCCTGAGGTCGGAGACTGCGTCACAGTCTCAGTAACCCTCACTGTTGGATGCCATATGATTTCTGGACTAGGCATTACAGATGCAGAAATAGGCACCGGGCATCCTTCTTGTCCCCTGAGCCTGGAATAGAAGAGTACTACCTCAGTAATTGTTTTAACTGAAACGCAAGAAAGTTCTGTAGAGTCTGAAAGGTAATTCTCCTGGCCATATGTTCATAGGGCCCTATGTTCCTGTGATCTGACCCACCCTTGCAGTTTGTTTCACTTCCCATATTCTAATTCTGTTTGACATTTCGCAGCAGAAAATATGTAGTTGAAATTTTAGTACTTCTCATAGAAAAATCCTGTATATGTTGACTGCTAATTTTTTTCAGTATTTGTGACTGGATCCAGGGCCTTGCACATAGTAGGCAAGTTCTCCACCACTGAGCAACACAGCCAGCCCTTTTCAGTATTTGGAGGCAGGGTCTCACTAAGTTGCCTATGTGGGACTCGAACTTGAGATCTTTTTGGCTCAGCCTCCCGAGTAGCTGGGATTATAGTAGAAATTATATCTTGATTCTGAACTTTTAAAAAGTGAATATAAACTGGGTGAAGTTGATGTTTTAAAATATTAGGGCCAGGCATGGTGGTGCATGCCTGTAATTCCAACACTCTGGCGGCTGTGACAGGAGAATCACTGCAAGTTTGAGGCCAGCTTAGGCCACATAGTGAGTTCAAGGCCAGCTTGAATTACACTGCAAGACTTTGTCTCAAAAACAAAACAAAACAAAACAAATTTAAGACATTAGGAGATTAAAGAAATTATCCTTACAACTCATGTTATGTCAAAGAATCTCAGGGAATCAACAAAATAAAAAAGCTGTCATTCAAGACTAATCTTTTTCTAGCAGAGCAGTACAATGAGAAACTTAAAACTTAGTATGTTTACATCTCATACTAAAAGGGCAGTTTTGCCTGTGGAAGCCCTGTTAGCAGGTGCTTTTCTGCTCTTTTTGTTCCCTATCAAGTGCCCAATGTTTGGCATGTATTACGTCTTAAGTTATTCTCAGATGACAAAAAGAGGCATTTAAAAAAGAAAAACTGAAATCAAGTGAACAAAATTGTAACATGACGCATAGACCTGGATTCGGAGCTGGTCTTGTTTCCATTTATTGGGTAGGCCATCCTAGCCCTCACGGGACCAGGACATTCGGACAGAGACCTTGTGAATGTCTCGGTGACCAGCCGCCCCACCCCAGGGATGAACAAGCTGCCATGTCTGGCTTGAGTCCCAATCTGAAATCATCATCTCTGGTGTCCCTGCTGCCATCCCAGTTTCTCTCCTACCATGTTTCGACTAGCTGGAAATGGTCACTCTGGTACTCATCTGTTTGACAATGACTCAGCTTTTTAAATTGGCTGGGAGTTAATAAACCACCAGATGTGATCTCTGATATAAGGTAGCTGCCCTGTACTTCGTCTCTTAAGTAACTGAACTGGCCCCTGAACTCTGATGTTGCCAGTGACCACGTCTCTTGTTTTTAACTTGTCACCTTCCTTTCTGCCCTGGCCTAAATTTTGTCTTGAACTCTGTTTTGATCTGGATGCTGCTGACTTAATTCTGTTCTGCTTTGAAACTTACTTTGTTTTCCCACATATCTTTCACCAGAGTAACTGGAACAATGGACTATAAAATGGTGACAGATCACTCTCCTCTCTGTCTGCTGTCCCCTTGGCAATGTGATTTTGCTGCTTTTAGCCACAACCTTGCCCTGGCCGTGGACTTGCACTGGCTAGTGGGACATTAATCAGAGTGACTCTTCAGGAACTGGAAAAGTGAGATCCCCTTACCTGCTGTTGGAAACTTCCTCCCACCTCTGTCTAGCCAGCCAGAGACATGAGCTCAGCTGCTGGCCAGCACCAACCAACATGAATTACTAGACAAATAAGCGAAGGCCCCAAACAACTGCCCTCTGACTGCAGCCACATGAGTGAGTCCTGCTGAACCCAGCCAAGTTTACCAGCCCTCAGGACTGTGACTAGGAATGGTAGGTAACTGATACAAGGATCCTTGGCTGGACTTCTAGGGTTTGGAACCACCACTGTGTTCTAAGGTTTGGGGTTTTCTGGATTTTCTTTCTACAGCTTTTGTTTCACTGGGGGCATTCCACTTCTGTAGAAAGTCAAATGGAGCTTTCAGTCCCAATTCTTGTCTTAAAGGAACATGCAATAAATAAAGTTTTATTGAGACACACCCAGTTCCGAGAAGTAGATCAGTGACATGTAAGTAATAATAAACATACTGTCAGATTTTAGGAGAAGTGGAACAGTTTAAGCCACACTGATTGTGGAAAGGGCGGATCATGGAAAAGGCCATGTTTTAACATAGACTTTGTAGTTAGGGTGAAGAAAACATGCCAGGTGAAAGAAAAATAAATCAATTGTATTTCTATACATTGGTAACACACAATTAGAAAATATAATAAAAAGTTTACTACAATTAACAACAAAAGTAAATAGGCATAAATATAAGGAAAATGCAGAAGACATTCATGGAGAATTTTCTTCGGATTTATGGAAGGACAGACAGATACCCCCTTCTCGGGCAAGAGCCAGACATTAGTAGTTTGATTACCTGGAAGTAGGGTGCAGCAGCTGATGACTGGATTGGGGAGTTTAGGAGTAACCTGAAGTTGTGTGGTCAGAAGTTCAGGTGGTGGTCACGGGTTTGGCTGGTCATTCAACCCGACCGATCTGTGTGTTCACAGATTCTGCTGTCACTTGGCTGTCATTAGGACAGTTCAAATCATTGCTTCATTTCCTTTATTTATCTTTCTTCACAAACAGAAATAGATTTGCCTTATCTGATTTGTGAAAGGCTTTTTTTTTTCTTCAAAGAGAATTTTAATGTGAAAAGCAGCAGCAGAGATTTGGCCTTCACAAGAGTCTAACAAGAGTGTCCCAGCCTTTTCAACAGAATATACTATACATAAGGGAAAACACTTCAGCTTCATCCGGTAAAAACAGATTCTGTGGTCAGCTTACAGGCATCTCATCTAGTTGGATTTCTAGTGTATATGAGTTAAGCTAATTCCTGAATACATGCTTCATAGAGTATGACCAATGACACTGTTTCCAAAGGACCCTGCTTCATATTACTTTATTTTGAAGCCAGAGTTCTCAGATCTTATATTGAAAAAAGTTGAACTGTTTGAATTATGTGAACTAGTCATAGAAACATCCTGAATTGGATTTTGGAGAGGAGGCAGGGAACAACCTTTAGCCAAGGAGTAAAAACAAATTGCTCCCTAAGGACTTTCACACAAATGTGGCCTGTGGAAAAATGTGAAAGTCTTACTACTAATTTGTAAATGCTTGTGGGGCCCGGGTAGGGGGCTGAGAATCCTTGGCTTTCACTAGATGCTAGGTTTAGGAATGACTTCCGCTGAACGCTTTGAGGACATATGCTTCTGTCCCAGCCTTTTGTACTTCCGTGCATATTGCTTAGGTGGTATTAAGGATGTGGGCTTGAGAATGGAATGGATCCTGCCTCATCTCATTGCCTGTGTCATAGTCTGTATTGTGATTCTGTATCAAAATACCTGAGAATGGATCCTTTAATAAAGAAAGGTTTATTTAGCTCACAGTTTTAGAATTGAAAGTTCAACATTTGGTTGACCCCTGTGCTCTGGCTTGGGTGAAGGCCTGTAGCTATGCCACAAATGGCAGAGCATGTCACATGGTGGGCAGGAGAGGGGCTGTGTCACATGGCAAGACAAGAAGTGGGAAACTGGAGAGGAGCCAGGCTTGCTCTTTTGCAACTGGCTCCCATGGGAACTGATCCTGCAAGACCTAGCCCACTCTTGACACAGCATTAATTACTTCCTGTAGGTGCTCATGACCCTGTCACCCCCCTGCAAGCCCCACCTCTTACAGGTCCCACCACCCAAGTACCACCACACTGGAGGTCAGGCTTCCAGCCCATGCCTTTTGGGGAGCAACCGAGTCAGGGAATACACGTTAACCAGTGCACTTAAGGACAGCCGATTTCCCCCCTTGACCCGAGAGGAGCTGCCTAAACTTTTCTGTTCTGTCTCCCTCCTTACTAACTTTGAGGATGCCAGTGATTACCTGGACTGGGAGGTAGGGGTCCATGGGATTCGAATTGAATTTATCAAGGAAAAAGGCGTCAAACGCACAGCCACGTATTTACCTGAGGTTGCTAAGGAACAAGACTGGGATCAGATCCAGACAATAGACTCCTTACTCAGGAAAGGTGGCTTTAAGGCTCCACTTACCAGTTAATTCAGAAAAACAATCAAACTCACCAGGAATAATCACCTTGCAGTGGAGGAGTGATTACAGTGGGAAAGAGACGGCTCTGGGTACCGAAGTGAGAAGGTGACAGTCAGCTATGCAGAGTATATTACTTCTCGACAGCACTGTTTCCAGAATGGCACTCTTCATGCCCTGCCCCTCTACAATTATTACGCCTGACACACGGCTGCATGACCAGTCCCACCCCCCTGTGGCCACCAATGGCTCTGACATCATTGGAGCAGATGCCTCCTCTTCCTGGTCCAGTTACTTCTATTCCTGCACCATTTTATGATGCCAGCTTCCCTTGGCAAGGCTGCCTCCCACTGACTGAGGGTTGTGGGGTTGCACTGAATGAAGCAGGACTTGAGGGTCTAAGCCTTATCTCAGCCTTTCCTCAGTATGGGGTTCCGTTGGACAGGGCTTCTCCATGACTAGTGAGAATCACTGTGTGGGTGCTGAAGACCTTGGTCTGGTGATTTGCCACGTGTGGTGGCCACACACTGGGATTAGAGTTGATGATCCATGGAGGTTTACCCCCCCACACACTCAGCCTCCCAGATCAAATAGGTGTTCCCCTGGTAGTCTGGGCAACAGAGACCAACAAGAAACATTTTTAGGTTGTTTTAAATTCCTTTTTTTAAACTTCCAGTTTATTGCATACCAAGAGTTGATCACAACCTTCATGCTTCATAAGTGGACGCCATGTTAGGGTTGAGCGTGGGCACCATGAGTCCTCTGAGGCTCTTGGACAGAGACCCACACCAAGACCGGAAGCCCTTCAGATGGCGTTGCAGATTTCATTGCTCAATAAGCTGCGAAGGTTAAAATTCTCACCCCACTCTCAGTTGGACCGTCTGGCACTCTTCCTGCAAGAAAGTCTCCTGCTGTTACATGGAGCTCTGTGGTGTGGCCTGCGGAGGAATGGAGTGGAGATGCCCGTGGGAGGTCCTGGTGTCATCGCTATGTGAGGTGTGAAAGGAGAGAGCTCTTGCTCACCCCCGGCTACCTCACTCCCACTGGGAGCAGCGCCTATATAGCTGGATCTGGGTTCTCAGAAGCACAGGTGTGCAAATGGGTGGCTGGGATGGGCTCATTGTCACAGAGAATCCAGGGTCTCTGAGCTGGTTTTCTTTTCAGGCAAACATCCTGAGGGACCTTTAAGCACGCAAGTTCATTTTTCTAGTTTGCCTAAAGTAGGAAGACTGTTGATGTTTCTGTCCTTTTATAAGACTCTAGAGCAAAGCTGTGTAATTCAACAAGGTGAATCTTTATCTTGCCTACCATGCTGGGAGTTTTAACCCCACCATGGCATATTTCCAAATTGTACTTTTTCCTCTGGGTCACTTAAACTTTAATGTGACTTTTCCCTTCTCCTTGTTTGCTGATTTCCAGATAGCTGTCATTTAGTTTTTCTGTCTTGCCTCTTCACTCATTTGGTGGCAAAGTTCATAGAACTCCGGGATTTGGCAGAGGCTTTGAAAGCACTGTCTCAAAGGCACTGCTAGAGTGACTCACAGGAAGAGGTGGCCAGCTGAAGAGAGGGTGACCCTGAGGACAATACACTGGTTCCCACAACATGCTTAGGGAACTCTTGAAGTGGATCAGGTGTCAGCCCAGTGAACACGTATTTTCATTTAATTTATTTTTTAGTTTATATGTTGATGATGTGGCTTTCTAAAATGGGCATATATTCAAGTTTAAAGATCCTTTGAGCTTTCTTCTGCCAGGAAGTGAGGAGGCAAAGTGGGACACAATCTAAGAAGGCGTTGCCCTCCAGTTTCTGGGAAGGAATCAGTCAGGGAGAGCAGGTTTGTGCTGCTAGCAAGGACCTGGGGTACATGGGAAGACTTGGATGACATCAGGGTGCCCAAGCTGTGCCCCCCTCATTTCTGTGCTGGGTTGCCATGGCCTGCCATGATCCCCTTGCAGTGTAGATGAAGGTGAAGGGGTCGTCTCATTATGACCTGCTCCTGAGGATAATGTCCTGTTACAGATGTGACAACAGATACTCTTAGGTGCCATGGATTGATGTCAGGGTGGTCAGTTCTGGACTAAGCCACCCGCCTCCAATTTGTACAACAGTATTGATACCTAGGGCTACACTCATTACTGTTCAAGCGTTCTATGTTAAAAGTTGTGTTTGATTTCTAAAGATTTTAAAAAGCAAAACTATTGGTGCTAAACTTTCACCCCTGAGCACGCTGAGACTGGTCATGCAAGCATTTACAATGCCATGCTCCTCAAGCCTATTTTTCTTGTAGAAATGTTGCCCTATTTGTCTTCCCTGATGTATAGTATGTATTTTATTTTATTTTATTGAGGGTGGGGTAGGATACCTGCCATTTAAGAAAATAAAAAATTTAAACCCCCCAAATGGGGGAGTAAATCAGTGCACAAGAATAGGGCTGGTGAAGCCCAGCATCACACTGAAGCAGGCTCAGTGGTTTTGGAGCGAAGAAGCCTTACTCCCTGCACATTCCCTCATGCTCCCAGCAAGTCCAGCAGTGGAGATGTGTGAGCTCCTCTTGCCTTGTCAAGGGAGTTCAGAAGTCAGCCAAGGGAAACTACATGGGCCCTGTCAGAGTCCATCCTGAGCAGGGCGTAGTCAGGAAGCGGTCTGGAAGTGTGTGGTCACAGGGGCCTCATGGACACGTGGGACTGGTGGCTCAGGAAAAATGCTGAGTCTTGGGTCAGCCACGCAGCAGCTTTGCATCGCGAGGTGACTGACCCAAGACTCCGCATTCCACTTGCTTGACCAAAGCAGTAACAAGGGTGGCCGGTACATGCAAACAAGTGGGAAGTGGAGAGAAGGGGTGCTTCCTGCCCACTGTTTCTTCCGTCCTTGGACCACTGAATAGCAGGTAACCACTGTTGTAAGGAACCAGCCCAACTTCCTGGCTCGGTTTGGAGTTTGTTTCATCCCTAGCTGTGAGTGCCTTTTGGTCTGGAAAGTTGACTTGTCTCTTAATACCCACAGCTAGGACATTTTTCCTGTAATTATGAATTGTCCTTGTTTTACTTTAAAAGAGAGTGTCTTTGATTACTAGAGTTTGTCAGTGTTGGATTATTTCCACTGTGAGGTTCTTAAACTTTTTTGCTTCATAATATTGAAACAGCTCATGTTAGATACCCTTTCCACATGAAAGGTTTGTACTTAAAGCATTATATATATTTTACTGTTTATAATAAAAACCATCTATACATGGGGGCCGGGGATTTAGCTCAGTGGTTCCGCTGCCTGCTGCGCAAGCTCAAGGACCCGAGTTCGATCCCCGGTACCAAAAAAAAAAACAAAACAAAAAAACACACCCATCTATACAAAAGAAGTCCTGGGTGTTAATTTTAATATTTTGCACAAGATCTGTTTTCCATATGTTAACATCTACAATTTCACTAACTGTTGATGTTGTTTTCTATCGAGATTTCTGGAGCCTAGGGATCTACTTGTTTTTGATTATTTTTGTTCTTATTTCCCTGAAGCAAGAGACTGTATGGCCTTCAGTGCAAAGATTTCAGACCAATTCTTTGTATTACACTTGGTTGCCTCTTGGCTATATAACTTCTTGAGTGCAAATCATTGAACTCTTTAATGAAGTATTGTAGAGAATAAATCATAATGGGTAAAAAAAAAATAGTTTTCCTAGACTGATTCTGCAAAGTGTATATTCTTGTTAGTGTGTGGCCCTGAAAGCTCTCCTTGCTTCGTTCTGTGTTCATCTTATAATTATACAGAGTTCCTGAAAAGCCTGGAACACGTGAGCCTTGTCTCTGTAGAGGTCGCTGCAGTTGTATGTAGGTAGGAGTCCTGGCTCCCGTGGGCAGTCTGCAGCTCTGCCTTGGCCTCTGCTTCCTGCTGGTTCACAGCCTGTCTCAGCTCTCATGGATGCGTACAGCCCTGAGGGATGTGGCCTTCTCAGTGCTCCAAAGCATATCAAAGCTTTTCAGAGCTCACTATAACATCCCATTTCTCCCTCCTCCCTCCCTCCTTCCTTCCCTTCCATTTCTTGAAGGGGTGGGGGTGGGGGTGGGGTTCTTGTCAGCCCCAGCTCGGCCAGCTGTGATGTTAAACAGTTGTCACTGGCTGTCATTTGTGATAGACACTGTGCCCATTCAGGCAGTCTGAGCTCCAGTTGTGCCAAATAAAGACTGGCCCCATGAGTCCAGCTTTTCTGTGGACTTGCTAGATCACAGCCACGGTGTTCTGGAGAAAGGGCTTTGCAGGAATTCCACCTGGGAACTGCCCCCTCTGGAGGCTGCTGGGTCACTGATTTTCAAGCCTACAAGTAGGGCCAGAGAGAAGAGGATAAGGGCAAATGTGGCTGTGACAAGTTAGAGACCCACACATCTGTTCTATTGAGCGCCAGCCATTTTGCTTTCTTTTCTTTGTTTCTTTTTTTTTTTTTTT
>NW_004624776.1:17172005-17198845 GCF_000247695.1 Heterocephalus glaber
CCAACTCTTGGCTTCATGGATTTTTTGTATTGTTCTCTTAGTCTCCATTGCATTGATTTCTCCTCTGATCTTTATAATTTCCTCCCTTGTATGAGCTACCAGCCATTTTTCTTGAATCAGTGCTCCCTGGATTCTTCCAAGCCTTGAGTTGATTTCTAAAGTTCTATAAGTTAATCTTGACTCCCCTTTCCCCCCAAGTTCTCATTTCTTTTATGGAGAAGTGGATGTTTGGAGGTGCTTACTTTGCCATTCTGAAAGTGATCTCTCCCCTAGATTATTTTTGAAGCAAATCCTAGACATATCAGTATACAGTTTTCTGATAACACAACAGAGCTAGATAGACTTGCCCCCCTCCCCTCCCCTGGAGGAGACCGGCAGAGCCTCCTGCACCAACCACTAGTACATGGAGTCCTGGTTCCTCCCCAGTGAGTGATCAAGGATGGAGTAGGAGGCAAGGGTGGTCCTCGAGCACAGATCCCTGGAAGGAGAACCAGCAACCAAGGGAAAGCAGTTTCCATCTAGATTCCCACCTAATGTTCCCACTGGAGTAATACAGAGTAAAGGAAGGACTTCTATATGGCAAGAAACAGACAAGAAGCCCAGTTTCTTATATTGAGAGAAGTAGTAAATAAAGGAAGGCAGCATGTATAGGTGGATTAGACATTAAGCAGGGAGGAAGGAAAACGGATGCTGAGAAGGTTTGAAGATGGTGCAATCATGTGCTTATTGGAAGAGAAAATAAAAGTTCGTCAAGAACAAGTGATAGGAAATTATCGTAAAAATACCTCTGGATAGTTTTGAGGGGATAGGATCCAGGGATAAACAAGTATTGACTTTAGAACAAAAGAAAGCTGCTTTAGTCTGTCATCCTGTTTCATATCACGTTTCAGTATTGGTGTGGTGAAGATTTGAGACATGTGTCTAGGTATTGGCTCATGTGTACAGTTTAAATTCTTATTCCTTCAGCTGGGGTTTAGGAGCTTTCTTAATATCAGGTGATACTAGAGTTGACTCACATCACTGCAGTAGAGTCAGTTGTCTTCTGGGATTATAGGAGAGAGTCTGTGTGACATTGTAGATAGGACATTGGTGCTACTCTGAAAGAGTACTCTGGTTGGGCTAAAGATACAGGGTGTTATACAGACTGAGTATCTCTTAACTGAAATGCTTGGAATCAGAAGTATTTCAGATTTCAGACTTTCTGGATTCTAGAATATTTGCAAAATTCATATCTATGTATATTTCTATCTATCTTTGAAGCAGGACCCAAGTCCTGACATGAAACTGATTTATATTTCAGGTATACCTTATATGCTGACAGTTGTCTAACACAATAGTTCATCTAATTTTGTGCATGAAACAAAGTGTCATGGTGTGAAATTTTCTACATGTGGCATTATGGCAGTCTCAAAACATTTTAGATTTGGAGCATTTTGGATTTGGGAGTTTTAGATGGAATGTTCAATCTGTATTTACATTTTAAAAAATTAAAGCAGTACTTGCATAAAGATAATGATCACTGTGAGGTTTACACCCTAAGCCTGCAGCCTCTCACTGGCTCTCTCAAACATCAGTATCTGTGTGTCTCCTTTCTTTGACTCTTCAGTTTCTCCAGAAAAATAATCTGCTAATCTGTCTACCATTCCGGCTGTTACATTTCCAGGCCTGGAGTAGGTGTGTGTGTGGTCAGTGCTATGTTTATGTGGTATAGTGTGGTGTGTGGCGTAGTGCAGTTGGTGTGTAATGATATCTGGTGTGCTATAGGGTGTGCATATGTGGTATGTGGTGTGTGGCAGAATGTGTGGTGTGCATACATTGTGGTACATACTCTGTGTGGTGGGAAGCATAGTGTGTGTGTGTGATGTGGGGTGTGGTATGTGGTAGTAGTGTAGTGCCTGTGCAGTAGGAATTGTATGTGTGCACGTATTGTGTTTATGTGATGTGCTATGTGATATGTGTGATGTGTGTAGTGTGTGGAATGTGGTATATATGTGTGTGTGTGTGCTGTGCCTGGAGGGTCCTCCCCTTTTGCTATTACACCTTATCTTACACCTCTTCTGTGCCCTGCAGCATGTCTGGCCTGTCCAGGTGTAGTTTCTGTAGGAGTGAATGGGCGGGGCTGTGCGGCTCTCAGCACACACTGCCCAGCGCCTGCCCGCACTCACTGTGCCCATCCTGTCTGGCTCCTGTGGCTTCTTCCCTGCCTGGGCTCTGGGGAGTTGCTCTGACTTGCTCCTCCTTGGTGCTTTCCTGTCTCCAAACTTCCCCTTCCACCATACCACTTTGCACTATTTTTCATCTTCCAGACTATTAACACCTTTTGTCTGTTTTTTTATAGTATCTTTGACCTGGTTTTAAGGTTTCTGGAGGGAGTAAAGATAAATTCATGTGGGGCTGGGGATTTAGCTCAGTGGTTTCGCCGCCTGCCTCGTAAGCGCAAGGACCCAAGTTTGATCCCTGGTACCAAAAAAAAAAAAAAAAGATAAATTCATGTGTATAAATAAATATATTTACCATGTGTAAATAAAGTCCAAGGCCTAGATTATTATGTGAACCAATTGGAATATACTAGCCAAATTGATTTTCTAACTCATTATTTAAATATCTATGAGCAGTTATTCCCTTAATCAATTAACTTCTGAGTTCTCGTTCACATGGAGTTTTACCATCTTGCCGCTTTTAAGTGTACAGATTGGTAATGTTAAGTACATGCACATTGTTTGGCAACCAGTTTTTGGAACTTTTTCATCTTCTAAAATGGAAACTGAATGCATTAAATAACAACTCCCCATCTCCCCTTCCGCCCTGCCCCTGGTAACTACCATTCTGCTTTCTTTTCTATGAATTTGACAACTCTGGGTGTTTCATGTAAGTGAAGCTATGGAGTAGTTGTCGTTTTGTGACTGGCTTCATTCACTTTGTGTGGCAGCTTCCAGGTGCACCTGTTGTGTCCATGACAGGATCTTTTTCCTCTTCAGAGCTGAAGACTCTTCGATGTGTGCATGTGCCATGCCTGGTTTATCCATTCATGTATCTGTGAACACACAGGTTGCCTCCATCTTTGTTCTATTCAGAGCAACACGGCTGTGAACATGGGTATACAGATACCTCTTGGAGATTCTGCTTTCAATTCTTTTGGATACATACACAGGCCAATGGTAGATTTAGTTTTAGATTTTTGGGGAACCACTCTACTATTTTCCTTAGCAGCTGCACCATCTTTCGTTCCTACCTTCAGTGCACAAGGGCTCTAATTTCTCCATAGCCCTTCTCTTTTATGTATTTATTTTTTTGCCCTTCCCTTTTAAATGAATAAATGAACCTTTTGAATAAAACTTCAAAATGGAAATATAACACCATTCATGCGTATTCTACCTTACAGTGAGAATTGTAAACATTTTTTCCCTTTCATTTTAAATAGAAATTTAATTTTGCTGGGTTGCAAGTGCAGTACTGTATTCTGCGTTGTAGGGTTAGGCTGACCCCTAGAGGTAGAACTGGCATATCACAGCCATTGATCAGCACGCGCTCATCTGTTAATGTTAGGGCAGCAGGCACTGCAACTTTCCAGGGTGTGTGCAGCTTTCTCTCACCTAGAAAAGTATTATAAAAGCAAAGACAAAACAGATGAACAAAAAACCCAAATCTCAGCAAGAGTGTAAAGAAAAAGGAACTGTAATGCTGTTACTGGGAATGTAAACTAGTATAGTCATCAGGGAGAACAGTATGAAGATTACTTAAAAAGCTAAAAATAGATCTGGCATATGATCTAGAAATTCTACTTCTGGGTATATAATCAAAGGGAATGAAGTCAGCATACCAGAGAGCTACTACATGTCAGTTTATTGCAGCATTATTTACCATAGCTAGGTGTACATCTGCAAGTGAATGGATATAGAAAATGTAGTAAAAATATACACAGTGGAATATTATTCAGCCATAAAAAGAGTGAGACGTTATCATTTGTAGCAAAATGGGTAGAACTAAATGTCATTATATTAAGTGAAATAAGCCAGACACAGAAAGACAGATGTACACATTCTCATGTGTGGCAGCTAAAAACAGTTGACCTGAATATAGAATAATGGTTACCAGAGGTTTGGAAGGGGCCAGTGAGAAAAGGGTGGTTGGATTGATTTGTGCATATTGTATTTATGTATAAGAATATCACACTGAACCCCATTAATATATGCAATTAATGTGTTAATAAAAAGTGAATAAAATCCCATTTGATGGTACTCTATTTTCCAGATGATTATGTATGTTTTCTTCAATGCTCAAGATAGAATTCCTCCAAAATACTCAATAAAAATTGGAATTAGTGTGACTAGGACAAAAGATGGCCAAATGGCTGGGTTTGATGTGTGGCACATAGATTTGACGAATTTGAGGAGAACACGGGGGTCTGTCTGGATCTGTCTGGACCCTCTGAACCTTCATGGGGTTTCCCTCAGGATGCCTGCATCAGGGTCCCAGAGTTGGCAGCCATCCAACAGTAAAGCCACATGGCTGGCGTACCGAAGCTCGGAGCAGGCCCGGGGAGCAGGCTGGCTCCAGATGTCGATGTCCTTTCCCATCCGGTTGCCAGGCCTGGACCTTTAGAAACACTGTGTGGGCTGAGACTGTGGCCGCGTGGTAGAGCATTTTCCTGGTACTCACACGCCCTGGATTGGATCCATTTTGCTGCAAATGACAAATCTTTGGCACTAAATAAACAAATGAATGAATGTAAAGTTGCTATATGAGTTCAGTAGAAAGATGTGAGGCGGAGTGGTGGCTAAAGAATTATCTGTGATGTTGTATTTACTCAAAAAATGACAAGAAGCAAATATGACAGGATTAATGGTGGGTAGCTCTGGATGGTAGAAGTAGGCGTATGTTTCTATGTTTTTGTTTCTAAAAACATGAAAAGAAAATAGTTCTAGTATCTTGAATATTCAGATCTTAAACCAATAAATTGTGCCGGTCAGTCCTATGAGTAAATCTCATTGGAAAGGGTTTTTTTTTAATGAGAGAGACAATGTGGCTCACTAGGCAGAGTAAGGAAGTAGAGGTTCCTATTAACCATGCTTTAAGAGAAAGATGTTTTTTTGCCCCAGTCCTTCTCCTGGCAGCTCATATCCTTGGATGATTGTGTCACCCATGGACTGTGCTTTCTTGGGCACCAAAATGAATAGGCAAGATTGAAAAAAAAAGAAAAAAATAAATTTCTTTTTGTTTTGATGTATTTCACAAGTATCTGTAGTTATTTTTAAAGCTAAGTTGATTAGATTCAGGAGGAGTTGGGTATTGCTTTTCTTTCTTTCTTTTTTGTTCAAATGGCAAAACTGGGTTTCAAAAGAGTTGGCCATAGCATTGACAACCGTTAAATCAGCAATGGTTTCCTTCTCTGTACATGTTAACAAAATCCAGGATGTAATTAATTAGTTAATACTTGTGTGCTATATATTTATTTGAATTATGTAAATCACGTAGTCACATTGAATAACTTATCACGAAAACTTTACTTTTTCTATAAGATATAAAACCTGCACTGTATCTAGGAATATCGGACCTTAAAGTCTAGATTCTAGAGTTCTGTTTCTGGTAACATGGCAAAGTAAGTATCTTGAAAAACCCTTTCCACTTCAAAATACTTGAGAATACTGGGCAAAAATATGTAGTAGGCTTTTAAAAATAATGCATAGCTAATGATACTGAGTATTTTTCATATATTTTTGCCATTTCTATTTGTTCTTTTCTTTTTTTCAGTTTTTATTTTGTATTAGTACATTTTGCAGTACATAATGATTACATTCCTTGTGGGGAGTTGGTCCATGTCCATAACACTGTTATGGCTTGTGTTTAAACGTCCCCAAAAGCCTCTTGAACTCCTAGGTGGGGCTTTTCAGAGGTGGCTGGATCTAGAGTGAGTGATGCTGGGATTGATTTAGGGTGCAGTGCCAGGATTGAGAGTCTGAGTGCTACTTGCCCTAAGGGTGGGTTCCCTGGCTGAGATACACGGTACAGAAATAGGCTTGTCGTGGGTCACTGGCTCGCTTTTGCTGCCTTCTGCCTGCCACGAGCTGCTCCTCCTCTGTGGCATCCCTCTGCCGTGCCACCCCGCCCTGAAGCCAGCCTACGTTGGACTGAAACCTCTGCAAACTGTGAGCTAAAGAAACCTTTCCTCCTTTAACTTGTAGATATTGGGTATTTTGTCTCCGCAATGAGAAAAGTAACTAAGACGAATACATGTTAATTCTTTATTCGTTCCCTTTCTTTTTTTATCCTTCCCTCCATCTTGTCCCTCTTTCCATTTGTATTAGTTCTTTTGAGAATTGTCTATTCATATCATTGTTTCATTTTTGTTTTTATTTTGCAGTACTAGGGGCTGAACCCAGGTTCTTGGTACATACCAGGCAGGTGCTGTATCACTGAGCTACATCCCAACCTCATTTGCCCATCAAAAAATTGAACTTTTATTTGCTAATTTTTTTTTTAGTTCCTGATATATTCTGGATATTAATCCTTTGTCAAATAGATAGTTGGCAAATATTTTCTTCTATTTTGTAAGTTATCTCTTCCCTCTGTTGATTTTTTCCTTTGCTTTGCAAAAGATTTTTAGTTTAATATAACCCAATCTGTTTATTTTTGCTTTTGCTCTTGTGCTTTGTGGTCATGTAAAAATCATTCCTTATATCAACATCTTGAAGTATTTCCTCTATGTTTTCTCATAGTGTGTTTCAGGGTTTAGATTTAGGTCTTTGATCCATTTTTGAATTGATTTTTGCACAGAGTGAGAGATAGCAGTCCAGTTTCAGTCTTGTGCATGTGGATACCCAGTTTCCCCAGCACTGCCTGTTGGAGAGGCTGTCCTTTTTCTACTGTGAAGATACAGTGATTGAGAGGTTGTGTTAGTTAAAGTGATGACTCCTTAGATTCTGGAAAAGGAAAGTATCCCAAGCAAGGTGAATAAAAAGTCTGTCTGTCTACCTAGATACAGCATGGTGAAACTATGAAACACCAAGAAACAAGATACAGGTCATATATGCTTCTAGAGAGAAATGACAGCATACTTATAAGGAATGACAAATTTCACTACAGCCAGCAGAAGCCAGAGGAGGATGAAATGATATCTACAGAGCACAGAAAGTTTATCATAACTTAATTACCTCATGGAGGTGGCTTTATTAAATCCTCTTATTGTATAAGCATAATTTTGACAGTAATTTATACAAGAATTCTATATACATTACATGTTCTATTTGTTCTGAAGGCTTTTAAAAATGTATGTCAAGCAGAATGATGGCTTCCCCAAAGATGTCCATGTCTCCTTGCCTGGAATCTCTGATTATGTTACCTTACAGGGTTAAAGATACAGTTAAATTAAGGATGACAAGATGGGGAGATTATCCTGGATTATCTAATGTGTTAGTCAGCTGTTCATCACTATAACAAATACCTGAGACAATCAGTTTATAAAGAAGATTTTATTTTGCCTTGCTGTTTTGAAGGTTTCATTTCATGAAGCCCAGATGCTTTTGCCTGTGTTGGCACAGCATATCTGGGCAGGGGTCATGGCAGTTGGAAAGTGAAAGGGAGAAGGAAGGGCCTTTGATCCTATTATCTTCTTTGAGGATATACCCACAATGACCTAAGACTGTGCTCCACCTCTTCAAGTTTCCATCCTTCTTTCCTTCCTTCCTTCCTTTCTTTCTTACTCTCTTTCTTTCTTTCTTTCTTTCTTTTCCTTCCTTCCTTCCTTCCTTCCTTCCTTCCTTCCTCCCTTCCTCCTTTCTCCCTTTTCTCCCTTCTTTCTCCCTTTCTCTCTTTCTTTCTTTTTTTTTTGGCGGGGGATTGAACTCAGGACCTTGTGCTTGCAAGGCAGGTGCAGCACCACTTGAGCTAAATCCCCAGTCCTCCACTATTTCTTTTTGTACTGGGATTGAACACTGAGCTTTTGCACTGAACTACATACTCAGCCCTTTTACATTTTTTTTTTATTTTTGAGACAGGGTCTTGCTAAGTCGCTAAGCTGCCCAGGCTGGGCTCGAACTCATGATCTTCCTGCCTCAACTTCTCAGAGTGCCGGGATTACAGGCATGCACCACCACACCTGGCTAGTTTCCACAGTTCTCAATAGTACCAAACTAGACACTAAGCCTTTAACACATGGGGCTTTGGGGCACACTTGAGACCTAAACTGTAGCATCCAGGTTGGCTCAGTATGTAATTACAGAAGCCCTTATATGGAAAAGGAGGAGGCAGGAGATGGAGGAGCCCTAAGCTATGGAACGCAGCGAGCTTCTGGAAGCTGGAAAGACAAAGAACAAACTCTTCCTGTCAGCCACTAGAAAGAGCTCACCCTGCCCATCAGATGTTAGCCTAGTGGAGATTTTGATCTCCAGAACTGTAACATGGTACATGTGCATGTGTATGCCACAAAACAAGTTTCTGGTAATTTGTTCAGTAGCCGTAGAAAATTAATACAACAGCTTTATTCAAATGTAATTTCCATACCATACAGATAATTCATTTTAAAGTATGCAAGTTAGTGTTTTTATTATATTTACAAAGTTATATAACTAAATGTTTTTGGAAGATGAGTCAGAAGTGTTCTATGAAATGAAAACTAAGCGCTCTTCGGGTCAGGGAGAGCTCTGTGCAGGGTGCTGATACCGCTAACCAGTGCAGTCTTTGTCCGCAGAGCTTTGTGGCCCACACCTAATGTCTGCTCACAGGACTGCTGCAGATAGTCAGCTTTGCCTTTTCTTTCTATCTTCGTGGGGGAGCCTTTTCTTGTGACCTTTTTTGTTGTGTTTCCCTCAATAGTATTTCAAATATGTATTTACTGGATTTACCTCAAACTGGTTCTTCCTTGATTTTTAACTGTTAAACATATAAGTCTCTAAATTTGAAATCTGTTGCAAAGATGCTGCAGAGCCTGTCCAGCTTAAATAAACAACCTGATAAATGGATAAGAAATATATTTTTTGTGCATTTTTTTCATGAACTGGCTTTATAACCCTCTGCTTCAAGAAATCTGTTCTATATGAAAAAATAGCTCCACATTGGGGTGGTGGTCAGGGATACTCAGTAGGACTACTGTGAGTTGTTTTGTGTGTGCTGACATCTGAGGAGCACTTCTGGTCCTTCTGATCATCTAAAATAAGCCATTTTCTGGCCTGTTTTATTTTTTGTGGTGCTGGAGGTTGAACACAGGGCCTCACACGTGCTAGACACGTATTCTACTACTGAGCTACATTCCCCTTATCCCATTTTAACATTTTAAAGTGTACGTGTATATAGATATAGACTCCTATCTATATATCCTACACACACACACACACACACACACACACACACACACACACATCTTAGTTGATATACTACAGATCTTCCAAATGACTTATATGAGGAATATCTAATGCTTTCTCTCCCTCCTAAAAAATTCCAGTCCACATCACCTGCCTCCCAAGCACAAGGTCCTGAGTTCAATCCCCGGTACCAAAAAAAAAAAAAATTCAAGTCCAAGCCCCATTGACCTACCTTGTCTTTGCCCTTAGGCAGGAGACACTTTGCCTGGTCAGTGGGGGACTCATGATCTTTTCCGCAGATTGTTTTTGCTTAAGATAATGGAAACTCATTCATACTTTGGCATGTCCCCTTTTCAGTAATGACAGTGACCCCTGTTATACTGAAAAGCAAACACAAATGCACAACAGTAAGGTAGAGAAGAAACTAAAACCAAAAGGAAGAGCATCTTTGGCTGTGCCATGGCGGTCTGCAGAGCCTAAGTGGCCTCACAGACCAGCACCTTCAGACACGTTGGTCTAAGCTATGACAGGAGACAAGCAAGGCCATTTCATAAATCTAAGCATGGGCAAAGAACAAGGTCACTGTGTGACTTATAAATACTAAACACCCCTTTCTGGGTTCCAGCTTTGTCTTGTCTAGCCTCCCTTCCATCTGGAGAAGATTTAGTGAGATACTCAATATTCCAGTTGCCCTTACTTTCTGACAGTATCTCAAGCAGTGAACCTCACTTCTTCTGGTCTCTTGTTGATTTCTCTGCGAGCCCATGTCTGGTGACAGGTCCTCTCTGGCACCCTCTTCCTGAGAAGCCTTGCTGAGAGACCTGTGCACATCTGCCTGACTCTGTAGATCCAGTGTCTTCTCCTGGTTTTTGGCTGAAGGACATACACAGTTTTAAGAAAAACCATCACAGGAAGCTAAGCATTAAATGGCCTCACTCTTATGAAACAATTGTTGTCATAGAAGTCAACAGAATGGCAGTCACGAGAGTCTGGGGAGAGCGGGAGGCGAGAAGAGAGGCTGGTCAGCAGGTAGTGAGTTGTACTTAGAAACAAGAAGATCTGGAGTGCTAGTGCATAGCAGCGTGAATACAGATAACATATTGTATATATTTTTTAAAGCTAGAGGGATTTTGAATGTTTTCACTGAAAAGAAATGATAATTGTTAGAGAAGATATATTTATGCTGATTTGAACATTTCATATTGTATACATGTACCAAAACATCACATGATACCCCATAAATATGTATAATTTTATCTATTAGTAAAAAAAAAATGTGATGTGAAATGATGTAAAAACTACTTGGCTTACTGATAAAAAATCCACTGAATATTTTGGAAGGCACAGCTGTTGTTCCTTAGGTAACTGTGTATGTTTGTGTACAGATTCTGCCTGATTTATTTAGTGCTTCTTGAATTAAAAGCAGAATTGGCTACATAATTTGTGTCTCAGTGCAAATTCCAATGTGGGACTCCTTATTCAAACTTTATTGAGAACTTTAAGATGGTGACAGCAAAATATTAATCCAGCTGGGCCATCTGAGCACAGGCTGTGGGTGACTGCATTAGTCACATACCAGGAAATTGGCGCTGATTATGAGACGCCCTCTGTCAACTCTTCCATTCTAGGGGACTGACCCAGGGATGAGGACGAGGAACCAGTGTTTTCTGGTCCTCTTAGCCCTACCCAATGGGCCTTGTTTTATCCTTTATTTTTTTTTACAAATTTAAACAGTTTTAAATTGTAGTAAAGTACATATAACAAAATTTATAATCTCAACAATTTTTAAGTGCACAGTTGAGTGGCATTAAGTACATTCACATTGCTGTGTAGACTTTACCACTGTCCATCTTTAGAATTTTTGGTCTTTTCAAACTGAACTTCTGTACTCATTAAACACTAACTCTCATTTCCCCAAACCCTCTGGCCCGGGAAACCATTATCCTACTTTATTTCTCCATGAATTGGACTACTCTCCATGCTTTTTATATATGTAAAATCATACAGTATTTGTCCCTTTGTGTCTGACCCTTTCACTCAGCATAACATCCTCAAGGTTCATCCACACTGTGGCATGTGTCAGAACTTCCTTCCTTTTTAAGGCTGAATAATATCCCATTGTGAATATATACAACATTTCGGTTGTTTTCTTTTATTTTGACTGTCCATAGACTCTTACAGTGCTCCTACTCTTGACTGTTGTTAGTTGTGCCGCTGTGAACATAGGTGCACCAGCGTCTTTTTAAGACTCTGCTTTTGGTTCTTTTGGGTCCATACCTGAAGTAGAGTTTCTGGATCATGGGGTAATTCTATTTTTAACTCTTTGAGGAAACTCCATAGTTTTCCATAGAGGCTGCATCACTTACAACTGCACCAACAGTGCACAAGGGTTCCAGTTTCTCTACATCCTCACAATGCTTGGTATTTTCTGGGGTTTTTTGGTTTTGTTTTTAATAGTATCCTAATGGGTGAGGTGGTATCTCACTGTGATTTTGATTTGCATTTCCTTGATAAGTAGTCACATTGAGCTCTTCTTCTAAATTTATTTTTGATTACTGACAACGACTACTCTATTTCTCTTTCCAAGAAAGGAGATGAAGTTGCTGGAGCAGTCCGGTTCCCTGAAAGGCACCCTGAGTGTGGGACAGCAGTTGTCACTCATCAGCGGTTGCTCCAACATTGCAGAAGCAGTAGAGGGAGCCATGCACATTCAGGTGAGCGAGGACATTGGCACCCATTCTGTGGGGCTGAAATTGCTTCTGTCCTATCTGGAAGGACCTGGCAAGATAAAAGGGAGAAGGTGGTGTGGACTTTGTGAGCCCTCAAAGTCAGAATTTTGTTTTGTGTGACAGGAAGCAGGGTCCTCAAAACATTCCTCATAGAGGTTCTCAGCAAACTACTATGATAAGGTTATATCTTAGAGGTGTTATAATTTTGAGCAGAATTAGATATTTTGGACTGATGATACTATTTTATTTTGTTTTATCAACTTCAGAAATGAAAGATTATATTCTTGTTCTCCCATATAATTAGATGAAAGCTTAAAAAAATCTAAAAGCAAACCTTTCATTTGTGTTTAGCCTTTTCAACAATTTTGCTTAAATAAAGAGGAATCCTCATAAGAACTGTTACCTGGGCTGCAGGGGAAGCTGGGATAGCTCTGGGGGCTGGGTTGGAGCTTGGTGACCCTCCCAGGAATCTATCCTGCAGATCCTATGCCCATAGATGTCCCTGTCCTGTCTTAAGAACCCAAGATATAACATTGTCTTCTGGAAGGGTACAATCACTGCTATAGGGTTTAAGTAAATTTACCTAAAGCTCAGAGTCATTATTTCCAGTATCCTTCCTTGATATTTTATATTCTGAGAGTCGTACATTTCATGTTGTTCTTAGGATAATATTCTAACTGAGAATTCAGGAGCAAACCAAAAAGGCTCTGCATGTTTTATGGTCAGCTGCTGTTCTGTGATTGAGGTCAAAATAGAGGAGATAGAGGTTCTAGATCTTTGTGGCTCTAAAGTTTCTCTAGCCTCTTTAAGAAATATGAATAAGATATGGTCAAGATAGAACATAAGGCAAGGACTGTGTTTTAATTCCTTTTGTCTTTCTAGTACACAGCAGTAACCCTTATCTGTATTGACCTACAGTCAATGCAGTCCAAAAGTATTATATGTTTTGACTCTTTCAAGAAAGAGACCACATTTGTATAACTTTTACAATAATATATTGTTATAGTTGTTTTATTACTTATCATTATAAATCTTTTACTGTTTCTAATTTATAAATTAAACTTTATCATGAAAATGTGGTATGTGTAGGGTAGGTACTACCTCCAGTGTCAAGCCTATCCTGGAGGTTTAGGACACGTCCCCTGTGGATAAAGGGCTAGCGTCCTGTCTTTCCACTTGGTGAAGGCAGCATGAGACTGTAGGCCCCTACAGGGGATTGGAGGGCTCCGTAATGTGACCTTTCAGATGCGCCCATTCCCACATCACTGAAGTCGTGGTTGTGGCTTTCTGGAGAGCACAGGATCTGTCCAGGTCTGGTCTGGGCAGAGAAGCATCTTCACATGGGTTTAGCTTTTAAGGCAAGTGTACTCTTCTTACATCAGGCCACCAGGGGCAGTGGCAAAGGCAAATGGGCATCCCTTCCCCTGGAGCACGTGTTCAGACCCGCTCTCACATCAGGTGGGCTTGGGGCACTTTGCGTTTAGCACCTGTGGGGCTTTGACAAGCTTCGTACCTGGTAAGACTCCACCTCCTGATCTGTAAAATGAACTGATAGCTGCAGCCGTGGGATTTCCATCAGGGCTCATATCTAAGGTGACTCTCTTGGAAGAAGCCTCCATTTTTCCAATTTTTTTTTTCCACTACTGGGGATCAAACTCGTGACCTTGCACTTGCCAGGCAGGAGCGGTGCCACTGAGCTAGGATTTTTATAAGCTCTATTAATGGTTAATTGGATACAGCCACCCTCCAGTACCCAGGATACTAAATCAGATGCTCAGGACCCTTACGTAAAATAGTGTAGTATTTACATAGATCCTATGCGCATTCTCTTTGAATAATCTCTAGGTGAATTATAATACCTAATCCAGTGTAAATAATTGTTAGTACTGTATTGTTTAGGGAATAATGACAAGAAAAATTGTCTATACATGTTCAGTACAGAGTCAATTTTTTCCCTGAATATTTTCCATCCATGGTTAGTTGAATCTGTGGGTACAGAACCACAACATGAGGGGCTGACTGCATATATTGAAATGATAGAAGTGGAATATATGTATATATATGTCTTGTTTAGTTATGGAGTGTGGTCTGAAATACAAATATGTCATGAATTACTGTAATATTCACAGGATACTTTGGTTCAGACTCTAGTCTGGCCTCTTTAACTCATTAGAGTAGTTTCTTGAGTCTCTCTGAGAGAGGGACCCCCTCCCCCATTTTAAAAGGCCTTCAGAAGTCATGACTACAGCTACTCTGTAAGTTCACAAGAGCATAATGGTTTTGGAAAGCCCTGCCTAAACTTCCTGCCTACCCCAACCACAGTCTCTGCTTGTATAACCTTGCCTGCTATTTTCCCCTCCAATAAGAGGAAAGCCCCATAGAAACATAGACGCATAAAAATGAAGCTAAACTTCTGTTCATTGCTCTTGAGGCAATATAAATCCCTGTTGAGCCGCCAGCAGTAAAGCTGCTTTTGCTCCTGCTTTGTGTCTCATGGCTCTGGCTGGGTATCCCACCTTTTCACCTGCTTCATAACCAGTTTCTCAGAGCAAAAAGTCTTTACTTCCTCAGAGATACTCAGTACATGGGGTTTTTTAATCCATCAGTGATGTTGGCGTTGGGAATTTTATCCATATTCTTAATTACGAACGCTCAAATATGTAGGTATATTTTTCCTTCGGTAATAGGATACCTGTGGTTCCAAAACATGACAGTTTGCTGTGCTGATGACTTTTTTTAAAAGTCATTTTTATAAAGCTTATTTACAAATTTTCTATCACTAGCAGGTGTGAAGTCATGCCCCAGGAATAATGAAAATATCTGTGTTAGTTTTTTTTTTTCTTTTGAGACAAGATCTTGCTAGGTGGCCTGGGCTGGTCTTGATCTCTGGGCCTCAAGTGACCCTTTTCCTGCAGCCTCCAGATGCTGAGACCAGAGGCATATACCACTATGCCCAGGTTATGTTAAATTTCTTTGCCCTTCCTATTTTTAAAAAATAGATTATCAAATGATTTCTGTAAACATCTAAATTAGCATGATTGAATTAGTTTAGGTTAATGTGTCTTCCTCAAATAGTATATTGTTTTTCAAAAAATGGAAAACCTTCCATAATGAGAGAACATCAAAATGTCTTGAATATAAGGTGAATCTTTCTTTTAAGGGATAATTTTAGAGGGGAATATGCTACTTTATAAGGTTTTGAAAGTGTTTAGCACAGTACTTGGCACATAAATGGTCATTATTTTATGATATGGCCTTTTGTGTAGAGTTTTGGTAATGAACAAATGTTTTAATAATGAACAAAATAATGGTGTTTCATGCACAGTAGGGGCTGAAAACTGTTTAAGACCTGTCTCTGTTTCATAGGTTAAGTGAATGTGCTTACATATTGAGCTTCCATCTGTTATGCAGAACAGCACTGAGCCAGGTAGTGAGAGAGGAAAGAAGAGAAGGAGGGTGCAAATTCTACTAGGTTAGTGCCTATAAAAAATTGTGCTCTACAGAAATTGCTCTCTACTACCATAGAGAAGAATGGGGACAGAGGAGCAGTTCTGACCCACAAGATTGGTAAGGTTTAATAAGTGTAGGATTAGAGCTTGCCTTGGCCTTTGGCTGGTAGATTTGGGGGAGTGGAAGAGTGACAGATGTGGGCACTATGTCTCAGATGTGAACAGGGATGATGAGGGACCTGTGCATGTGTTCTACGTACCTTAAGAAGATCAGCGAGGTTAAGGGTCAAGCCCACTAGATGGAGGAAAAAGACTGTAGCTAAAGGGGGAAGCTAGTTCAAGATGCTTTGAATGGCAACCCAAAGGGCTACATAAATAAAATGAATTAATATTTACAAAGTGTTTAGAGTAATACATGACACATAGAAGCACTATTGAAGTGTTTCCTAAAAGAAATTGTTCAGCTATCAACCTGTATCCTGATTAGAATCCTCCAAGGAAGGAGTTCAGCCATGAGCAGTGTTGCTCTGCAGCCTTGGTAGTATCAGTGTGGGCTTAGCCCATATTTTTTTGAGACAGGGTCTCACTGTGTAGTTCAGACTGGCCCTAAACTCACTGTATAGCCCAGGCTGGCCTCGAACTTGACCTCCTGCCTCATCCTGCTGAGTGCTGGGATTACAGGTGTGCACCACCACGCCCAGCTCAGGTTTACGCATTCTACTGTGTATGTAAAAATGTGTCTTCTGGGCTTGGTGGCACTTGCTTGAATTTGGGGAGATAAGGTAGGAGGAGGCAAGTTCAAGTCCAACCTAGGCAGCTTATCAACTCAGCAAGACCCCGTCTCAAAAGAAAATGTAGTTAAGGGCTAGGGATAGCTCAGTAAGAAAACCCTAGGGTTCAATTCTTAGTATCATAGAATTGTTTAAAAAAGTTGTTTTTCCCATTTCTGAGTTTTGAGAGTGCTTTATATATTATGGATAAAAATCTATACTAGATACGCATTTGAAACATTTTCTCTCAGTATTTTTATGATGAGATTTTGCATCTGATCTGATCTTTGAAAAACAACAATTTAAACGTTTTTTTTCTTTTTTTTTCTGTACCGAGGTTTGAACTCAGGACCTTGTGCTTGCAAGGCATATGCGTTACCGCTGAGCTAAATTCCTGGCCAGCTCAGTGTCACAGCCAAGTGCCACAGCTCTGGGTCAGGTCTATCACAATTTGAAGACTCGAAAATCTGATGGTCACTTGAAGGGGTGTAGAACCTTTATTATGCCAGAGGGCTCAGAGGATTTCCTACTCTGAAGGCTGAGCAGCTCACCAGAAATGAAAGCCTCCTTATATAGGGATCTACAGGGTAGGTGAGCATGCTCACTGAAGTAGAGGGGTGGAGTTACAGAACATTCCTGAAAGGCATAGTGGGTGAGCATGCTCACAGAAGCAAGGAGGCGGGGTTACAGAACATTACTGAAAGGGGCAGAGCTGACGGAACATTCCTGAGAGGGGTGGAGCTAACAGAACATTTCTAAGAGGGGCGGAGCTAACAACCTTCCTGATAGGGGCGGAGCTAACAGAACATTCCTGAAAGGGGTGGAGCTATCGGAACATTCTTCAGAAGGGCGGAGCTAACAACAGTCCTGAGTGAGGTAGAGCTAACAGACCGTTTCTGAGAGGGGCAGAGTTAACGGAACAGTCCTGAGAGGGCACATTCACACAGTTACAAAACATTTTGTTACATTGGACAGGAGCCCTGCCAAGCAGCACAAACTGTTATACTTCTGGAACAAAACATTCTGTGGGGAAAAAAACATGGAGGCAAAGCAAGGACCTGCCTTATTGTTCTATGAGAATTATGCTTTTTCTGACCTATCTTTGGAATATTTGTCTAACCCAAGGTCACAAAGATTTTTCTCCTATGAAAGAGATCGAATCTGTAAGCTTTGGATTTTATACAAGGTAAAAGGTCATGATATAGTCACTGTGTTGTTTTGTAAAAAGGTTGTCTTTTCCTTAGAAGTGTTGTGAACATTTGTTAAAAATCAATTGCCCATGTATGTGAGGGCTTCTTTCTGGATTGACCTGCATGTCTATGAGACTTTGTTTACAGTAAATCTTGAAACCAGATAGTGTGAATTTTCCAAATTTGTTGTGACTATTCTAGTTCCTTTGCTTTATGTTTTAGAATCATCGTGCCAATTTCTAAAAAAAAGGGGGGGAATAGTTCTTGCTGAGATTTTGATTGGGGTTCCAGTGAATTTATAGATCAGTTTAAGTGATAATTGGCATCTTCAGAAAATTGAATTTTCTTTTTTTTTTGGGTGCCGGGGATCGAACTCGTGACCTTGCGCTTGCGAGGCAGGCACTGGAACCACTGAGGTAAATCCCCGGCCCAAATTTTCTAATGAACATATTATACCTCTCCATTTACAGTAGTCTTTAAGAATTTCTCTCATTGTTTTATATTTATACAGATCTTGCCTGTATTTTGTTAGATACATACATATGTATTTAGTGATTTTAATAAATAGCACAGTAAAAATAGTCAATTTCCAGTTTATCACTAGTATATAGAAATACAATTAAGTTTTGTATATTGACCTTGTATCCTATAACCTTGCTAAACTCACTCATTAGTTCTGGTGGGTTTTTTGTAGAGTTTTTGGATTTTGTATATAAACAGTCATGTCTGTGAATGAGTTTTATTTTTTTTGTTACAATTGATATGACTTCCATTTATTTATTTAGCTTATTGAACTGGCTAGGCTGTCTAGTGCTATTGAAAAGGAATATAAAATCAAACACCAGCCTTATTTCTGATTACTACAGGAAAAGTGTTCTTTTCACTGCTGATTGTGATGTCAGTGTTCCTTTTTTTTAATGCCTTTTATCAGGTTAAGGATGTCCCCTTTAATACCTACTTTGTTAAGATTTGGTACCATGAATAGACGTTGAAACTTTGAATTTTGTCAAGTGTGTTTTCTTTGTCTACTAAGATGGTCATATGGTTTTTCTTCTTCTGTTGTTATGGTAATTCTTTTCTCCCAGGTGGTTGGGATCCAACCTAGGCTCTTCCATATATGGTGAATATTACTGGCTTATTCTACAATCTTGAAACAAGCCACACCCAGAATCAACCTTATGTGATCATGATGGTTTATCCTTTTTGTATTTTCTGGGTTCATTTTACCAATATGTTTATGAGAGATATTGGTCTGAAGTTTTATTTCTTTGTCATTTTTTCAGCTGGTTTTCCTATATGACTGGTCTTACATATGAGTTAGAAAATATTATTTCCTTTTCTGTCTTCTGAAAGAGCTTGTGGAAATTTATTTTATTTCTTTTTAAATGTATTGTAGTATTTACTAGGGAAACTATCCAGGCTTCAAATTTTATGAGTTAGAAGATTTTAATGAATTCATTGTAGATGCAGCACTGTTTGAGTTATCTATTTCTATCTGAGTAACCTTTGAAAGTTTGTATGTCTCAAGGAATTTTTCCATGTCATCCAAATTTTTTAATTTATAGGGATAACAATTTTTAATGTCTAGAATTTGTATTGGTATCTCTTTTTTATGCATGATATTAATTTGTGTTTTCTTTTTTTCCTAAAGTAGTTTATCAGTTTTACTAATATTTTCAAAGAAGTAGCTTTTGGTTTTATTGATTTTTCTCTAATATATATATATATTTCACTGATTTCTCTAATATATATGTATATTTCACTGATTTCTGGTATTAGCTTTATTTTCTAATATATATATATTTCACTGATTTCTGGTATTAGCTTTTTTTTTCTTCCTCTGTTTCTTTTGGATTTGTCTTCCTTTTATAAGGTGTAACCTGACAAAGTTTTATAGGTTTGAGGCCTATTTTTTTTTAATATAAGCATTTAATATACATTTCCACTTTGGAGCTGCTTCCTACAAATTTTGATATATTACTTTTACTGTCATTGAATTAAATGAACTTCCTAATTTCCCTGTGACTGACTTACTCTTTTACTCATGGAAAACCTAGAAATATATTAATTTATAACTTTTGGGTGCTTTCCAGATATCTGTTATTGATTTTTAATTTATGGTCCAAGAACATGCTTTATATTGTTTCAATTCTATCAAGTTTGTTGAGGTGTGTTTTATAACCCAGCATGTGACCTATCATGGCGAATATTCTATGTACAGTTGAAAGCAATGTGTATTCTGTTGTTATTGGATGGAGGAAACAATAATATCTAGTAGGCCAAGTTACTTCATAATGTAGTTCAACATTTTCTATCCTAATGGATTTTCTACTTGTTTTATGATTGAGAGACAAATGGTGATGTCTTCAGCTATAACTATGGATTCATTTTTCAGTGAACCAAAACCAGGGATGTAGTTGGGTCTTGATTCTATATCCAATCTGACAGTTTCTGTTTTTAAATTAGTATTTACTTCATTAAGTTTAATGTAATTATAGGTTAGGTTTGATTAAAACATACTATCTTGCTTAGTGTTTTCCATTTTTTTTTTAAAAAAATCACTAGTGCAAGGTCCTGAGTTCAATCCCTGATATTAAAAATAAATAAATAAATAATAAATAAATAATCACCCCATTCCTCCTTTTTGGCTAGATTTTAGATTGAGTATATTTTATCTTTCCACTGTATTTTATTGATTGACTTGTTATTTATACCTCTTGATTTTTTTGAATGATAAAAACCATAGGGTTTATAACATTATTTTTAAATTAACCACAGTCTCCATGTGTTACATAAGAACCTTACAACAATATGCTCTCAGTTTCTTCTGTATTTTGTACTAGTGTTATCAGATTCTCCTTTTACGCATGCTATAACACAACATAGTTTTTTTGACACAGGCAACTTTTAGCACAGTTACAATTAAACTTTAGGGCTGAGGATTTAGCTCAGTGGTTCTGTCGCCTGCCTTGCAAGTGCAAGGACTGGAGTTTGATCTCCGGTACCAAAAAAAGAAAATTAAACTTTATATTTAGCTGCATTTTCACCATCCCAACTTGCTTTTTTATTTGTGTAAATTGAAATTTCTCTTGGCATATTCCTTCTTCCTGAAAGACTTTACTGCTTCTTATAGTGCAGGTCTGCTTATAAAGAATGCTGTTTGCTTTTGTTTAAGAAACAATTTTTCCTTCATTTTAAAATGACTTTTTGCTCTGTGTGGAATTTTCTGGTGAAGTTTTTTTCCTATTTCAGTTCTTTAAAGATGTCACTGGATTGTCTTCTGGTTTGCATAGTTTCTGACAAATTTGCTTTAATTCTTATCTTTATTTCTCTGTATATAATGCATCCTTTTTTTTCTGTCTCACATCAAGATTTTCATGTTAGGCTTTTAGCAATTTGAATGTCCCCCCCCCCCCTCCCTCTGTGGTATTTGTCCTGCTTGGTGTTCTTGGATGACCTTGTTAGATTTGTAGATTTGTTTTTGTTGGAAATAATCTCTTCAAATTTTTTTCAGCCTTATTTTTTCTTCTTCTGGGATTTCAATTACGTATATATTTGCATATTTATATTTGCTGAAACCTTTGGATGCTCCATCACTACCTCCCTTGCTTTCTTTCTTTTTTTCTTTGTGTTTTGGTTGGGTCATTTCTATTGACCTGTCTTCATTTTTGTTGAGTCTTTCCTCATCTCTGTAGTCTGCTAATGAGCCTGTGTGGGTTGTTTCTGTGTAACAACATACTTAGTGGCTTGAAGTGACAACCTATTTTATGTTGGGAATGTCTTGATTGAGTTGGTCTGGCTTTAGGGTTTTTTTGTTTTGTTTTGTTCTGGTTTTTTACATTAATGCTTGCCAGGACTGCTATTAATCCAAGGCTTGGTTTGGCCAGATGGACCATTCTCAGGATGAATCCTTCAACTGGCTACCAGATTAGTAGGTGGGAGTTCATGGCCCCACTCCTTGTGGACCTCTCCATAGGTCTGGAGCTTGTGGTCCCAACCCCTACAGACCTCTCCTAAGGATTGGATCTCATGATATTGCCCCCTGTGGACCACTGCATAGATCTGCCTTAATGTCTTCATGACATGCCCACAGATGAATGACCTTGGAGAACACATGGCAAAAGCTGCATTGTCTCCCATGACCAACTCTTAGAAGTCATAGGGGTCATTCCTACAGTATCCTGTAGGTTACATTAATGAGGCCAATTCAGCACTGCAGGGACATGAATTTCAGGAGGTGAGGATCACTGAAAGCTATCTTGGAGGCCAGCTACCACACTGTCAAACCAGTGTTTATCTTTCCTACTGGCATTATCATTTCCTGCATTTTTGTTTGATTTTTTTCTTATACCTTCTATTTCTTTACTAAAACTCCCTGATTATTCACTTTGCCACTAGACCACTTAATGCATTGACTTAATTACTTGTCCGATAGTTTTAATGTCTGAGAACTTCTGAATCTAGTTCTATTGATTGTTTCATTTCCTGACAAAGGATAGTTTTCTTGTTTGGTTTATTTTTTGCATTTCTTATAAATCTTTATCAAATGTTGACATTACTTTTCCTGTTAGATTGTTCATGTTGGGGACTGAATCAGTCTATTTAAAATGTTTTTCATGGTTACTGTAGACCCCACTACTGGCTTCAGACATTTCTATATTATCTTGTGCTTTGGGAAGGCAGGATTGCTGGAGAGTTCTCATTATTTCTGTTCTCTCAGCTTCCTTTTTTTCCTTTGCCATCACCGCATAGAAGGGATCTCTACCCTGGCCCTTATTTCTCCCCAAAGGGAGGGTGCTGCTGCTTATTGATCCAGCTTCTGTCTTAGGCAACTACTGTATGCCTTGACTTCTGGGGTGGAGCCTTCTTGGTAGTTCTGCCTCTTCTGACCATGAAACCTGTCTTAGCTAATTTTCTATTGCTGGATATAATACCTGTCACCTACAACTTAAAGGAGAAAAGGTTTATTTTGGTTCAAGTTTTAGACAATGTTCAGCTTCTTCCAAAGCAAAAACGGGATGGGAGAGAAGTATGGCAAAGGAAATGTTGGTCAGTCTGTGGAAGCCAGGAAGCAGAGAGAGAAGAGAGGAACTGGGATAAGAATATACCTTTCCAAGTCACATCCCCAGTGACCCACTTCAACAAAGGCCCAGCTCCTAAAAGTACATTTAGCTACTGAGCTAATCAGTAGATGAACCTACTGATGAATATAGAACCCTCATGACCTAATCACCTTCTGCACATGTGGGACTTTTGGAGATATTTTAGATCTAAACCATAACATTCTTCCCCTGACCACCTAAAAGACTCATTTCCATCTCATCATACAAACTGGATTTGTTCTATCTCTAAGAGCACCAGTCTTAACAGTTCCATCATTGCTAAAAAGTCTAAGTCCAAAGTCTCTTCTGAGACACAAGGCAAACTCTTAGCTGTGAGCCTCTGTAAAAATCAGAATGAAAATTAAACATTTTCAGCATATAATGGCACAGGGTAAACAGTCCTATTCCAAAAGGGAGATAGAAAAGAATGAGACCAAAGCAAGACCAGCAGGACAAACATTAAATCCTATAGTTCCATGTTCAGCACCTGGTGCAATTTGGAGTGAGGTGTGAGCTCCAAAGGGCTTGGGTGGTACCACCTCTACAGCATGGCCAGTTATAATCCTCATAGCCTCTCTTTTAGGGTGTCTCCACTCTTTCCCTGTGACTTTTCTCAGCTGATGTTCCACATTACTGGCATCTCTAACTTCCCAGAGTTTCTACTCCACTTTTGACTTCATTTGCATAGCTTCACACATTGCCCTGTCAGAGGCAAATTGCCTAGCTGCTTAGGTCTTCTCAAATCTGGCTGAAAACCTTCCTGACCCTCCAACTCTTGCATTTTATATTCCTGTAAAATCAGTACCACATGGATGATGCCAAAGTCAGCTGCCAGCTCAGGCAGTAGCTTGGCCACTTTGTCTCCGAATGCCTGCTTGTCAAACTCCAAACTCCAAGAAATTCTTTCCTGAATGAACTGGGCTTCCTGGGTGTTTTTCTCAAAGTGAACTCTTTCACTTCTACACCTTTGAGCCTGCAAAGGGTGATGTCTTGCTGATTTCTGAGATGCCCTCAAGCCATCTTTTCTATTGTTCTGTATGTGGCTTCTTTAAAAAGCTAATCTTTTTTTAGCAGCCATGTTTGCCATGGCCCCAAATTTGCAGGTGCTTCCTTTCTGATGAAATTCTACACCTTTACATTTGCTTTGTGCTTCTGATTGTCACTGAAGATCTGGCTAAAAGCAGCCAGGAGTACCCATATCACAGCCTGAACACTAGGCTGCTTTGAAATTTCCTCTGCCAAATTAGTCGCCATCTTTAATCTCAGTCTCCCACAAAAGTCTTAGGATATAGGCAAAATGTAGGCAAATTTTCTGTGAAAGCATAACATTCATGGCCCTAGTTCAACTGCCAATTGAGTCCTTGTTCTAAACTGAAACTTCCTGTACCTGGTCCTTACTGACTGCACTTTTATGAGCATTCTAGTTTTCTAAGCTCTGACCAGAATTTCCTGTCAAGCTTAGTTTACAACATTCTAGGGCTTCTCTAGCCAGCATATCCAAAACTCTTCTAAACTCCTCCTGCAAACCACTTCCAAAGGCTTCTGAACCACATGGCCAGATACACCTCACAGTATTGGCCCTTCTTCCATATCAAAATCTCTTAGTTACTTTCCCATCTCTGGACACAGTACCCAACACTCACGACTTAAAGGAGGAGAGGTTTATTTTGGTTCATAGTTTTACTCTATGGTTGGTTGGCTCCAAAGCAAAAAGAGGATGGCAGAGGAAAAGGTGCTTAACCCATAGTAGCCAGGAAGCAGAGAGAGAAAGGAGGAGCCATGGATAAGAATACACCCTTCCAATTTATACCCCCAGTCACCTACCTCCTTACATCACATTTAGTTACTGAACTAATCAATAGATGAATCCACTGATGAGTATATGCCTTTATAATCCAGTCACATTCCATACAGGGTTTGGGGGGACATATTAGATCTAAACATAACAGCAGCCAAGGTCTACTTCTTGTGTTGGGTAAGTCTTGTACAGGAGAAAGTTTCTTGTCTTACCAGCAGTTAGATTTATCTTGACTTCAAGAGAGACTACATTCACATAACTTTTATTACATCATATTTTTATGATTGGTAGTTGCTGCAGGTTGAGCCTGAAGATGGCCCTTCACCTAATCCCTACTCCCTTTGTCCTCTATAGACTAGATAGTTAAACAGACACAAAATTGTAGACCCTGGATGGCACAGCCCCAGGAGACAGTTACATTATGTATCCTTTTACCTTGTTCCCTTTCTGCGCATGCCCCGATCAGAAGGCAGTTATGCTAACGTTCAGCCTAGGCCACATAGCCCACATAGCACTAGTTACCCTGCTTTCTGTTCCTGTGTGTCTTACACTATAAAGAGCACACTGGACTCCAGGTGGCGATTAGCCCACCAGGCTATGGTTCCATCTGGTCCCAGCTTTCAAGCATAATCTTGGTATGTCTTTCTTGTTTCCCAATTTTCTCCACCTCTCACTGCTCTGCCCAGCTTCAGACCCTTCGCTCTGCAGGTCGCAGCAGATAGTTGTTATTATTATTAATATCTTACTGTCCTGAACTCACGGGAGACAGCAGTATGTATGGGGTTTGGTATTATCTGCAGCTTCAGGCATTCACTGAGGATCTTGGAACTTATTCTTTGTGGATAAGGGAGAACTGCATTTGATTTTTCTATGCCTTCAGCTCTAAGGAGTTAAAGAAAAGTTGTACTTTTGTAATTTATCTGACTTTTTCTTGATTTCAGGGTGGGGCAGTGCTCTTCCATGCTCTCTATATCCAATATTGAAATAGAATCCTATGGGTTCTTTATTATCTTTAATTTTATAAACTGGAACATAATTTCCATATTTAAAATACATAAGGCATTCAAACGTTTTACTGTCTTAAGAGTTCCGAAAATGGTTGAAGATGTTTAAAAAAGTAAAAGATGAAGTACCTTTTTCCTTTACCTCCCATTTTCAAGGTGAACACTGTGAAGAATTTGGAGTTTATTCCTCTAGAACTCTTACAATATTACAGACTTACATATATGAATAATAAGAATCCTATAATATATTTTACAACTTAAATTTGTATTTAACAATAATAATAATAATAGTAATGTTATAACCATTTTCTCCATGTCACTACATACTGATTTATGTATGTATTTCTTTAGGTTGGGAAATCATTTACACACATACCACTCAATTATTAGCTAAAGAATATACATTTACAGCTGAACATTAATGCCTAGGAAATAAAATCATTTAACATATTGAGATAATCTTTATGATTTGAAGACTAACAATGAATTAAGATAGTATTTGTTGGCCTATAAATGTTTGTGTATTAAAATAACTTAATGGGAACCTGGGCTTCTATATAAACAAAATGAAACAATCTTAGCCAATCCTAAAGGGGCACTGAGCATTAGTTATATACTCAGAGACCTTCCACTGGAATAATCCCAATAAAGCAGGTGCTCAAACTTTAACCCAATCAAATTATTTCATTAATCTGCTTCTGTGTTCATCTTATAAAAGCCTTCCTTTCAAACTCCTTGGTTGGAGCCTTGAACATTGTTTGGTTAGTAAACCAAACATTGATTCATGAATTGCCTTTTGCTCAAATCAACTGTTTAAATGTTTAATATGCCTCAGTATATCTTTTTTAAATTAATTATATTGGTACATTTAAGGTATACAATATAGTGACATTCATCATTGGAAATTTGCACATTTACATAATCCATCTTGGTTCTTATTTTTTCTCCAATGCCCTGGCCTCCCTTCAACCCCTCCACCCCTCCCAGTCTACAAAGACTTTCTTTCCATTTTTTCATTTTCTCATAATAATTCCATTCCCTTCTTTTTCCCTACCTCTCCCACTTCCCCTTCCCCTTTGCCCCGTTTCTTCCTATTTCACATTATATATTATACCTTTTAGTCCTTATTTACACTTTCAATTTCTCACACTATAGAAACTATTTGGTATTCACACGTGTCCTATTTATTTCACTTAAGAGTATCGCCTCAATGTGCATCCATTCAACTATAAATGTCTCTAGTTTCTCGTTCTTTATGGCTGAGTAATACTCCATTTTATTAAAAAAAAACATATTTTCTTTATCCAGTCTCCAGTTTCCAAGTTTTAGCTATCACGAATTGTGCTACTATGAAAATGGGTGTACATATATCACTGTGGTATGATTCTTTTAATTCTTTGGGATAAGATACCCAGCAGGGGAATAGATGGGTCAAATGGGACTTCCAGTCCTAGTTCTTTGAGGTATCTCCATACTGATTTCCACAGTGGTTGCACCAGTCT
>NW_004624776.1:17204913-17224914 GCF_000247695.1 Heterocephalus glaber
TTTCTTTTGATTGGTGAATTGAGACCGTTAACATTGATGGTTATAATTGATACGTATTGACTTATCCTTGTCATGACTTTTTCTTTTTGTTGGATTCTCCCCCTTTGCTTTTTAATTTCTTGTCTTGCCGGATGGATTCCTTCTGCAAGGCTTCCTGGGCTTGTGATCCTCATTGTCTTTTCCTAGGATATTGTTTAAAATTTTTTTGGGTGCTGATTTGGTATTTGTGAAGTTCCTAAGGTGCTCTTTGTCAAGAAAGTATCTTATTTCTCCATCAATTTTAAAAGATAGTTTTGTAGGGTACATCAATTTGGGTTGGATGTTGTTATCCTTTAGGGCTTGAAATATGTCACTCCAAGCTCTTCTTGCCTTGTGGTTTTACACTGAGAAGTCTGCTGTGATTTTGATGGTTGTGATTTTGATGGGCTTTCTGTTGTATGTGATTTGTTTCTTTTCTCTAACTGCTTGTAGAATTTTTTTCTTCTGTTGGGTTTCTAGAATCTTAACTATTATATGCCTATGTGTAGATATTTTTTTTGATCAAGGCTATTTGGAGTCCTATATGCCTCACTTATCTCTATGTTAAGTTCTCTTCCCTTATTTGGGAAGTTTTCTGCCATTATGTCTGTGAACAGTTTTTTAATGTCATCTGCACTCTGTCCTGTTTCTTTCTTGACTCCAGTCAGTCTTATCTTATTCTTCTTTGCATTGTCTAGCAGCTGCTGGATTGATTTCTCTTACTTTTCTGAAGCAATTTTTCCTTTCCTGGTCACTAATTGCAATCCTATCTTCTATATCTGACATTCTGTCCTCGCGTTGGCTCATTCTGCTGCATAAACTTTCAGTGGAATTTTCAATGTCCTGGAAATCTGTTTGCATCTGTTTTATGGATTCCATTTGTTTCCTGTGTTGGGATTGCATCGTATTCCTCAGCTCCTCTATTTTCTTTTTATCTGTGCTTGCTCTAGATTTATTAATCATGCCTTGCATTATGGGCACAATCTCTGCTGTTATCTGAGAAATTATTTCTGATTTCATTTTTTCCAGGGCCCCTTTCGTTGCCAGTTCAGGGAGTCCAGGTGCTTGAGTATCAGATTGTTCCATCTAATTTCCCTTTGGGGTTGCCTTAAGTGATCTGGAAGTGTGGTTTTGAGACTTATTTGTGTGTCTTCTCATTTTAACAGATGCAGTCTGCTGTGTCTTTGTTGAGGCAACTTTTTGCTCACCCAGTCCTCTTGAATTCTCAGCAAGCCACCAAGCAGCCTTTACTCTGCTGCCCACCAGTACACCAATTCCTAGCTTCAGAGTAGTGGCCTTCTGGATTCCTGAGCTGACCCATTGTGTGGGTGGGCTTCTGACTGGGGCCTGAGCACATTTGGGATGGTATCTAGGTGTGCCTCTCACTGGGGCCCCTATGTAGCTATTGTCTGGGAGGGCCATTGGTTGGGGGCTGTCCACCCCAGTTTCTGTTGTCTGCTTTGGCTTTGGCTTTGGCAAGGGTCTCCTCACACTTAGCAATGGTATTGGGGTGAGCCTCTGGGTTTTGCTTGTGTACCTGCACATCTCTTCTCCAGGTAGGTCCATGGCTGTGGCCAATGGTATGGCAAGTTTCTGGCTGAAGCCCGTGTGCCCATGCACCCCCTTTCTGGGTGGGCCTTTGGCTTAGGCGGGTGTGCCTGAGCCTCTGAGGTCCGGGCAGAGCCCCAGCTGGGTTCCACCCAAAGCTGCAGTGCCACATAACTGCTCCCCGGAACCTGCCCACACTTAGGGATGGAATAGCAGGCCTCCAGTGGGAGCCCGCATGCCCCCAGTGGGAGCCCGAGTGCCCGTGCAGCTCCTCTCTGGGCAGGCTCCTGGCCTGGGGGATGTGCCCGATCCTGTGGTATCGGGGCAAACCCCCAGGTGGGATATGCCTGCAGCCTCACCGGTCTGGGCCACAGTTGCTCCCTGGGATCTGCATGCACTCACCGATGGAACGGCGGGCCTCCTGCGGGAGTCCACATGCCTGTGCAGCTCCTCTCTAAACTCCCAATTCTTAAGACTTGATCAAAGTCACACAATAAATGGCAGAGTCAGATTTAAACTAAAGGATTCATCATTCTTAAACTCCTCTTTCCTCTGTACAAATATGCTTCTGTCATTCTGGATGATCTGGTTGGCCCGACTGGGTAGCTGGCCAAGGACACTTTCTGCCAGGGGCTGGATCACTTAAAGCCAATCTGAAGGCAGTGCCTTAGTATATCTTTTAAAGTGCGAATAAAACTTCCTGTAAGACAGGGTCAGCAAACCTTTCCTATAAAGTACTTGATCATAACCAGTAGTGCATAGTCTTATTTGTTCTTAATTGTTTGTATTTCATATTCTTTCAAAATTATAAAAATCCTTGCTAACTTGTGAGCCATACAGAAATAGGACATGGTCTAGATTTACCCCAGGGGTCATGGTTTGACCCAGGATCCCTGCTCCAGTGTGTTGGGTGTGCTATTTTTTCCCAGCACTCTCTATACTCTGTCATGCCCTTAACAACTCCTTTCCAGTTCACCACTTTTATTATATATTCATCATGAAAAGTATAAATTCTGGTGTAAGTCAGTAGTTATTAAGTTACTAGAGTACCTTGACCTCTATGCAGAGGGTTTGATTCACTAGTCTGGACACCCAGTTTTCAAAGTAGGAACAATGTCTACAGTATCATTTCTAACAATGCAAACAAGTAGAGAATGAGGAATTCATTTTTATTAATAAATTACACCCTCAGGAGTTATCACCAACACCTTAGTATAAAAATGTTCAAGTTATATACTGACTTACACCACTCCCATTTCCTTATGCTGTATATTTGTGGCCTACAGTGTTACATGTTATTTATCAAATTGTGATTGTTTTCTTGTTAATGCCAAATGTTAACTGCCAAGCTTGGAGTGATCTGAAGCAGTTTTTAAAAGCATGACTAGATTTACTTGAAGATAAATTCTTCTGAAAACCAAATTTGAAAAGCCACAGTGTTGATTGTTATAAAATGACATGCTGCCATTCTTGTTTGCTAGAGCTTTTGTCAGCACTTTGGATGCAAATGAAACTATGCTCTATTACATGTGCAAAGCTTAATAAATTCTGCCTATCAGTAGTTAAAAAAAAAAAAGTATAAATTCTGGCTAGGAATTTAGCTCAGTGGCACTGTGCCTGCCTCGCAAGTGAAAGGTCCTGAGTTTGATCTCTGGTACCTCCCCCCAAAAAACTTTTAAAAAGTGTAAATTCTGATCCAGGAGGGGTGGCACACACCTGTAATCCCAGCACTCTGGGAGGCTGAGGCAGGAGGATTGCAAATTTGAGCCCAGCCTGGGCAACTTAATGACTTAGTGAGATCTCATGTCAAAATTAAAAATTAAAAAAGGACTGGGAATGTAGCTCAAAGAAGAGGCCCTGGGCTTAGTCCCCAGGATGTAAGAAAAAAAGGGGAAGTATAAGCTCTGGAATTCAGGTCATCTCAGCCCTCCCACTCAGTAGTGACCTTTTCCTGGAACTAACTTCTCTGCCTTTCACTTTCACCCTCCTAAAATAATTATGCTTTTATTCACTTAAAAATTTTATTTTCTTTTTACAATACTGGGAATTGAACCCAGGACCTTCTCATTGAGCTACATTCCAACCCCCCTTTTTTATTTTGAGACAGGGTTTCACTGAGTTGCTCAAGCTGGGCTAAAACTTACAGTTCTCCTGCCTCAGCCTCCTAGGGTATGGGGATTACAAGCATTTGTCACCACCCCATCTATCGAGAATATTCCTGGGCTGGGGATTTAGCTCAGTGGTTCCGCCGCCTGCCTCACAAGCGCAAGGACCCAAGTTAGATCTCCAGTACCAAAAAAAAAAGAATATTCCTAATAATCTATTACAGTTATTGCTCAGCATCAGTGGAAAACTAGTTCCATGACCACTTACAAATACCAAATTCCAGGGGTACTCAAGTTCTTTATATAATATTTGCATAGAACTTTTACGCATCGTCCTACATTCCATCTCTGTATTTAAACCATTAGTAACAAATAAAATGGGAATACTATGTAAGTAGTTGTACTGTTTAGGGAATGACAAGAAATAAGTCTTTACATGCTCAATATGGACTAGTTTTTGTTTTTTTCAATGCTGGGGATTAACCCCAGGGGCTTGTACATTTTAAGTAAGTGCTCTCCACCACTGAGCTACACACCAGCCTTGTGTATTCTTGATCCATGGTGACTCCATGGATGGGAAATCAAGGACTATAGAGGGCTCTGGCTTGTGAAAACAACCTCTTTTAGACAAAATTATTAAATATGGAATATAGTTGAATGCCACAGCAGAGCAGCAAATATCTCCCCATGCCACTGATGCAGCTTCTTCTTGGTGAGTTTTGATTCTGTGAGATTGCTCTGATTCCTAGGTGAAGCTTAATTTTTCTAGGCATTATCTTTCATGTATCTTTTAATATGAGGAAAAGTTCTGCTTGTTTGACCCTTCTGAATTTGTTACCTCCAGGTTTAGGACTGATTCAGATGAACTGATGCTGGGAGGGTGTGTCTGAGGAGTTAGGCCTACACTGTGTGGCTAGAAAGTGTCAACACTGAAAAGGTACAACAGAAAAATATATCTGCAAGTATAGGAAATTTATTCAGAAATGAGAAAAAGGCTTTTAATCCATAGGAACACCTAAAGAGGAGAGGGTCAAAGGGAGAAATTTAAGTAAGCTGCTTGGGTTTCAAGTCATTGGTTTTGAAAAATAAACTTTGTTACAGAAATCTGAGGGTGAATCAGGCAAGGTGGTGCACACCTGTAATTCCACCAAACTAGGAGGCTGAGGCAGGAGGATGGTCAGTTGGAGCTCATCTTGGACAACTTTGCAACTTAGTGAGACCTTGTCTTAAAATAAAAAATAGGCTGTGGTTGTAACTCAGTGCAAAGGCCCTTGCTTCAATCCCCATTTCGACCAAAAAAAAAAAAGAAAAAGAAATCTGAGCATACTTGGAAGGTAAGCACGGCATGGGGAGGGGGGAAGCACTTTCTGGTCAGGTGTTTGAGCCAAGTCCTTTGAGACAGTTCTTATTCTAAATGGGAAGGACATGTTGTCGTGTCCTGTCCCCAACACCCCCCATGCCTCCTGGGCTCTGAGGCTGCCTAAGCAAGGCATAGCAAATTGTGAGGTGCTGCGCTGTGTGCAGAGGGCTCGGAGTTGGGGCTGAGGTATTAGGGTGCCACCCTCTATAGGTAACCAGGTACACTGAGGCTTCAGAGGCATGTTGTGATGAAAGCCACTTCAGGGAAGATGGTTCATTTGGCTTTGTTGTGCATCATAGTTTGGATATGATGAAAGAGGGCAGTATTGGGTTTTGTGTTGGTGGTTGCTCTAAATGGTGGAAGAGGGTGATGGTAGAGAGCTGCTGCTAACCGCAAGTAGCCCTGGCAGCTCTCGGAGCAGTTGCGTCTCACAGGGCACAAGGTTCTAGTCCTAAGGAGCTGGGATTCCCCATGGGCTGGGTGCACCCGACTTGTGCTCACAGGGACATCTGGAAGCAGGCAGTTTCTCTGTTTTTACTTGAAAAGAGTGAAAGCATTCTTTCCTTCTTCCTTCTTGCTATAGCCCATACTTTTCTGATGGTCCCCTCCTGCTCACAGACAGTATGTTTGCAAAACTGGGCAGAAGGTTGTATTTTTTGTTTCTGTGTATCTGCATTTTTATTTGCTTATTTTCTGGCATGTGCAGCTTCAAAGATATAGTACAAGCAAGGAATGAGATATATTACATTGCAGAGACAGGCAAGTTTTTCTTTTAATCTGTAATTAAGGTGCATAGTCATATGCTGTATAACATTTCAGTCAACAATGGATTACATACACTAAGATGGTAGTACTCATAAGATTATAAAGAATTGAAAAATTCCTGTTGACTAGTGATGTGGTAGCTGTCCTGACATTGTTAGTATAGTTTGTTACCTGTTTATTACTTGTGTTAGTATATAGCTCTTTATGTGATGTTGTGTAAACACACCTCCTGTATTGTCAGTCATAAAATGTATAGCACATACTATTCTGTACGGTATGCAGTTCTTTTTTTTTTTTTGGTACTGGGGATCAAACTCGGGACCTTGCACTTGCAAGGCAGGCGGCAGCACCACTGAGCTAAATCCCTGGCCCTATATGCAATTCTTGATCATGATAATAAATGGTTGTGGTAGTATTTTATGTATTTACTGTATTTTTTATCATTTTAGAGTATATGCATCAAAAAGCTCACTGTAAAATCATACATGTGACACTAGCAGCAGCCTCATCCATGTCCTGTTCATTCTTTTTTTTGGTACTGTGAGTTGATCCCAGGCCTTGTGCTTTACCCCCGAGCTGCACCAACCCTTACCAGGTCTCTTGATCACATTGAGAAGCCCAAGGAGTGTTGGACCCTGGCCTCTGCGTGTGTGGAAGTGCACTCGAGGATGCTCACACAACCATGGAATCACCTAACGGTGCAGTTCTCACAATATATCCCTGTCATTGTGACTGTATTACACTTTTTCTCAATAAATAGATTTGAGAATGTGATAGCCAAAACAAACAAATGTAAAGAAACTAAAATCAAGTCCTAGACGGGGAGGGCGTCTCATTGCATTCTGTCTGATCGCAGGAAGGGTGCAAAGACCAGAGTGGCCAGCTCCCTCAGAGTGTCGGACATGTAATCATCAGCCTCCCAGGCCCCACAGCAATGAAGGAGGCAGGGACTTGCCTGTGTCCCAGAATTCAAGGGGTCTGCAGGATCATCAAGGAAACATTCTACCTGGTCTGTTCACTTTGGCCTCTGCTTTCTGGGGTGGAGAATATAGTTATATATGCTGGGGCCAAATGTCAAAGGCAGCAAGCTTTGATCTTAGCCAGAAAACCTAGTCTAAGGTCAGCATCACCCTGAATTTTTACTTTACTTTGGCTTTTTCCCTTCATTGCAAACTGCAAATGGTGTGTGTGTGTGTGTGTGTATTTTGGTTTTTTTGTTGTTGTTCTGGGGATTGAACTCGAGTCCTTGCGCTTGCGAGGCAGATGGCAGAACCACTGAGCTAAATCCCCGGCCCTGCAAATGGTATATATTAAACATATTTAAAAGTTAAACATTGTCTTCTCATAGGCACAGGTAAAGATTTTCCAAACGAAGCCCAAATTATATAAGAAATAACATAAAAAATAAACATAAGATATCAAATTTAAAAGCTTCTGCATAGCAAAGGAAACAGCTAACAGAGTGACAAGGCAACCTACAGAATGAGAAAACATTTTTGCCACTGTCCCTCTAACAGAGGACTATCTAGAGTATACAAAGAACTCAAAAAATTAGACCTGCAAAACAAAATGAAAAAATGGGTGACTGAAATGAATAGACACTTCTCAGAAGAAGTACAAATGGCCAATAAATACATGAAAAGATGTTTTAACATCACTAGCTGTCTTAGAAATACAAATTAAAACAACACTGAGATTCTGTCTTAGCTCAGAAAGAATGGCTATCATAAGAAATCAAACAATTAAAAATGCTAGGGAGGCTGCAGGGGAAAAGGCACTCATGTGCAGTGTTGTTAGGATTGTGAACTAGTACAACCATTATGGAAATCATTATGAAGATTCCTCAAAACACTAAAAATATAAATTCCATTTGACCCAGCTATTCCCCTTTTAGGTATCTTCCCAAAAGAGTTAAAGACATCATATGACAAGGACACATGCATGCCCATGTGTACAACTCATAATAGCTAAATCTTAGAAGTAGCCTGTATACCCATCAACAAATGAATAGGTAAAGAAAATGTGGTATATATATACGATGGAATACTACTCTGTCATAAAGAAGGATACACTTGAATCATTTGTAGGAAAATGGATGTATCTTGGAGCATAATGTTAATGAAGTGAAATGAATCAGACATACAAGCTTAAATATTGTATCACTTCTCATATATAGTATAAATAATTTAAAGAGCAAAAGAGATAGACAGTAATAAGAAGGGAGCTAGATCTTTTGTAAATGGGAAGGGGATCTAGAGATGTTGGAAGAGGAGAGGAAGGGGAATTTAAAAAATTAAGATGTGCCATGCCCATGTAACCTACTTTCCCCACTGAATGTAATCATTATATATTACAGACATGTGCAAATAAAAACAGAACAAAATAAATGTTGTCTTTTCTATTAAGGTCTTTAAGTCTAGAGGTGGGGACCTAGCTGTGTTTTGACTGTAAGACTTTAGGGCATGGCTGTAGTAAGGAGCGATGGTGAGGTAACCTGCTAGTGGTGTCAGGGAAGCAGGGGTCTTATCAACTCCTGGGCCTGGGTCTGGGAGCAGCTCAGCATTCCTAGGACCAAGCGGCCAGTGTTCTTCCAGGGTGCTTTAGTATACAAATTATCCCTTTAAAAAGCATTAATTAGGAATACAGCATTAACAAAATTCAGATGTGAGAAAGGGAAAAGCACACTAATTTGATTATCCCAATACCCATTATTCCATTTTACATATTTACTTCCTGTATCTTTTCACATATAATTTTTTTTTTTTTTTTTTTTTGGTACTGGGGATCGAACTTGGGTCCTTAAGCTTTTCACATACAATTTTTATACTTGTAATCATGATGTGTTTTTGTAGTTTCATGTTATGCTTGTTTTACCTAACATGTAATGATTTTCTGTGGGAGGGAGTAGATGTATCTACTAAATCAACTAGGCTATAAAGATGATATTCCTTGGTGCTGTTTGCTAGATAGCAGGTAATATGTGCTTACTTGCTCATCCCTGTGCATCATTCTTCCAGGTTTTGGATTTCTGTTGTTTTGTTTTGTTATACTAGGGATTGAACCAGGGCCTTTGTACTGACCTGTATCCACAGCCCTTTATTATTTTTTTATTTTGTGACATAATCTCCCTAAGTTGCACAGGGTGGGCTCGAACTTGTGGGTCTCCTGCCACAGCCTCCCAGAGTGCTGGAATTACAGGCATTCACAACCACATCTGCCTCCACATACCTGTTTGGAAAGGACCTGCAAAACTCTTTTTGAAGGGTGGGACAGGGATTTTCTGACATATACTTTGACTTTGTATTGTTTGTATAGTAGGTCTAGATCAAAAACTAATTATTTCTTATGGTTTAGAAGTTGTAAGTTGTTAAATTAATGCCTGCAGTGAAAATAAGCAGGTATCCAACATAAGCATTTTTATTTCTTGTAAAATCTATGCAATGGAGCACATAAATAAAAACTAAGGAAATAGTTTGGTCATATCACTAGTTTGAAACATAAGCCCATTTGAAAGTAGGTATGGCATATATATTTAATGCTTAGAGACAGCAAATACTTTAGCAACGATAATATTTGCTTCCAGTTATTTTTCCCAAAGTGTTTTCACTCTTTGCTGTGCGTGGGGATGGGTGTTGCTGATCAAGACCATCTGATACTGTGTTCTCTGCTGAGTGCAGCATGGAAACTGCCTTTTAAAATTTGTTAGAAGGGAGATTAAGGAGGCTATGTGGGGATTTAATATTAATAACAAATAAGGAGCCCTGGGGTGGAACTCAGTTCTGGGCCAGGCCTTGGTCCAGTGTTGGCGTGAACTGGGGCATCATCCCTCCCCCCCTCACCAGTGGGCTGCCCCTGCTTTCAGGGTGGCGCATTCCTCACCCCATGGCCTCTACACCCTGGGAGTTGCATCTGCTGACTGTACTGCCTTGGTTGTGTTTATTTTCATTTGAAAGTCAATGCTCAGAGACTTGTTGACTGCTAGATCTGTTTGAGCCTCTAGGGAGAGGGGTGGTGTCACAAAGCTTCTTTTAAGTTGGTGGCTTCAGCCTTTCAGGAGTGGTTGTGCCATGTCAGGCCGGCTGCCTGGTGGAGGCCTTCTGTCATTCAGGAGTCCTGGCCATTAGCCAGCACAGAGTTGCATACATGTAGGAGGATGTGTGTCTAGAACAGGAGTAGCGGTTACCTTTCCTCCGAGGGACAGTGTATGAGTGAGGTGAGGTGTTGACACCTGCCTTGTCCTTTCCAGACAGTGCCAAGTGCAGAAGTGTGGGTGATGCAGGCCAAGATGGGCCCTCATGACAAAGCCTGTTTCCTTACACCACTGCCCTGGCTGAGCACATTTACACAGGGTCCCTGGCTTGGTGTGTTCATGTGCTACAGGGATTTGTCCAGGTGTTTATGTTGTCTTGCTTTGCTTGTAGGTTTGTATGGATGCCCTATCAGGAGTAGGAATCTTCCTGCTCCTGGGGCTCTTCTGGGGTGGGGTGGTTTGACATAGCAAGCCACGAAACCCAGAGGGACTCACCTGTGTTCCCAGGTCTCCCCAGGGACTGCATGGCCCTTTTTCATACATACTAGTGGCCTGCTGCTATTGGTAGCTACAGTGTGTTGGTCCCTTTCCACGTGCTGGGTCCTGTGCAATATACTATGAATCTGTGAGTAGATTCTTGTTATTTATTCTGTACCTGTACACTCCCTACACTCCCATCAATTGTCACCTCCATTTCTCAGGAATATTTTTGATTGTTGTATTTATTACTATTGTTTCCTTAGCAACTAAAACAGTACCTGACATGTGGCAGGAACTTAATCATTTTCTGATGGCTGAATGGATTATCTGCTCATAGACAAGAGGCTTAAAGTCTGTCCTAACAGCCTGCAGGTAAGACGTGGTGGGGACAGAATCTAAATTCAGGTCGTGTGGACTCCCAGTGGTAAGCTTGATCCTTCACAGCTCCTTCCAGGGGTGGGAGAGGAACTTGGGAAGACCCTTCTCATTGGCCCTTCTTTCTCCTTGTCTGTTTTGTGCTCTTTCCCCATCCCCTAGCCCAGGGCAGGCTATCCAGGCTGCCAGACAGAACTCGTGAATTAACACTCTGTGAATTAAGCATAGTAAGAGAACTTTGCTGCCGCTTGCCTTCTTTGTTGTGTGCATTGGAGAGAAGACATGCTTGAAGCAGCTGGAGAAAGCAGAGCAGGGGCTCTGAAGCGGGGAGGCAGTGTAGAGAACCTGGGCTTCCCTCTGAAGGTTGGTGATCAAGTCTGCTGGAAGCAACAGACCACAAGCAGGTTACAGGACTGAAAGCATGTAGGTTTAAGGGCACATGTGCATGGGAACCACAAAAACATGAAAGTTGGAGAAAGCCAGATGGTCAAAGGGTGTTGAAACTTTATTAATAGAGGAGAGGGGGTGGGGGAGACCTATAGGCAGTTTCCAATGGGTGGAAGATGATTCCAGGAGAAGTGAATGAGCCTGGAGAACAAGCAGTAGACTGGGACAGGTTCCTCTTGGCTCTGGGAGAAGTGGTGACAAGTTATGGGAAGGTGGGAGGTCTGAGCTGTGCAAATCAGTCTCTTAGTCTCTGGGAGCTGCTGTCAGAAGAATGGGTGAGAAGTCAGCCTACAAGGGTAATGACTTCTGGTCTCTTCTTTCCTTGTTATTCAATGAGAGTCTTAAGGGAGATTTAGACAGTTGAATTTCTCTTGGAAGAAGATCCTTCAGTCTGATAAGGGACCTTCAGAGAGCTCTCTCTGTACTTGGAGGAGAAACAAAGGAAGGTTAGAGAGACCTGGATTCAGGGGCAGCATCTAAAACCTTCCAGTTTCCTTTAATTCAATGTGTTCAGCTTTCCAGAGCACCATATTCTGGGGTATAGTTTTCTGAGCCCCATCAGTAGCCTTGGGTCTTTGGGAGCTTACTAACAAAATCCCATAGTTGAGGAGATCCAGGTGGTTGAAAGAAAGCCAGCTCCTCCCTTTACCACACAGGAGTTGGGCAAGCTGAGGCAGAGGTTTCTCCTGCAGACCTTTCTGGGCTGGGGTGTTGGCTATGAGTGACTCAGGAGAAAGTGTTCCCATCTGGGGCAGGCTGAGCCGTAGCTGCCCCTGTTCTGAGAAGCCTGAGGACACCACAACATCCACGGGGCCAGGAGCATTTATTCCTTCTCAGATATTCCTCTCATTCTTTCTTCAAGCCAACCCTGGACATGCTTTATTTGGCTGTAGAAAAATATTGCTAGTTATAGTCACTTACATGATCAAGAATCATTTGCGGTAATTACAAGTATTGTCAAACATGGGCTGGGCTGGCTCTTGGTAAGCCCTTCAGTTGCAGCATACATTGAGCTCTTCATAGGTTTTTTGCTTTATTAATTTGTTGCCCGTGGAACATGTGTTGTCCTCATAACTTACGCCTTAGAGGGAATACCTAAGGGGAAACATTTCGTTCCTATGTCACTAAGAAGGGGCCCAACAGGGCAGATGGGCACTGTGGGGCCACCCACTGCTGAAACCAGCACTGGACTTGAGATACCTAGTGAGCACTTTAAAAGTTACTAGTATGGCTGAAATTGGAAGAAATTATGAAAAAATGTATTGTCACTACCTCAAAACTGACTGTGGCCTGCCTTTATGTGGAGCAGTTTTCTGTAGCTATAACTGATATCCAACTGTGCTTTTCTGTTTGTGCCAGATATTTTTATTCAGTGTCTGCTGTCTCCTCACCCTACAAGTAGGGAATCCCCTTCCTTAGAGATTAAGAATTGGGAACTGATACCTTTCATTAATAACCATTGTGAGTGATCAGAAAAAATTACCCCGTTATTTCCACTTCATTGATTTGTATTTTAGGTACTTTCCTAAGATGTTAAAATAGGTGAGACTCATTGCTTTATTGTGTAAGCAGTGATAAAATGCAAAATGAAAAATGAGTTATCGAGTCCTGTTGCCCTCACAAATCACCTGTGTGTAGTTTTCCTGTCTTTTTAATCTTTATGGGCTTTTACATCATTTTATATTGTGCTTCCCATCCTTACCTTAGCCAGGGTGTCATTTGGTGGCATGTTTGTTCTTTTATAACAGAGACAGTGTTATCATGCTGAGAAGGTGGCCCTACAGGCCTGGGCAGTGACCTCGCCAAGCATTCTGTGCTACTCCCCCTGCTACCAAAAGCTGGGGCCCATGAAATAATGAGGACCCTTTAGCCCCCCAGTGTAGGGCTAGTTCAGAGGTCTCTGGCTGGTACCAGAGGCTGTATTTGCTTTCTGGCCCTCCCCAGAGCTGAATCTTGGCCCCTCCAATCTGAACACTGCCAGAAAGAAACAGCCCAAGACTGAGGGTCCACGTCCCAGTGCTATGCACACAGTGCTCCAGTTCCTTGCCAGGGTTCCTCCCTCTTCTCTTAATCCTGAAATTTTTCAAGTGCTTTGTTTCTGCATGAACCCAGGATCTGTATTGTCCTGCCTGCTTGGACCTGGGAGACAGAAAGCATTCTTGTTGAATATCCCTAGGAATAGATATCAGCATCCTCCTCACCGCATCTGCCTTTGTGAGCCAAGAACATGGCTTGAAGGACCCAGCTCTGTCACTGGTTCTACCAGAGCCCTCTCCTTTCATATGCAGGCAATGGGGAGGACACTTCCCAGTTGGCCACCCACTCACTTGTGGATATACAGCACGGCCAGTAATTGTGTAGGAAGCTCAGAAAACAGACATTTTCTCACCTGTAAAAGGTAGATTGTAGTAGAAACTACCCCATAAGGCTGTAGTGAGGAGGAAATGGCTACCACATCTCAGAGCTTAGAAGGGTATGTAGATACTGCTACCCTGTGAGCTGTGGTTGTCCTTGTATTATCCAAGGTGGGAAGGAGCACTGAGTGAACTTGTTTCCTCCCATAGCTGGAGCATCTGTGATCTAAAATGCTCACATTTCAGACTTCCAGGTTTTTGGATTAGAGATTCTTAACCCTGAAAGTCTATATAAATATACCCCAAATCCAAAAATCTCTGAAATCCAAAACACTTCTGATCCCAGGCACTTAGGATAAGAAATATTCAACCTGTGTAACCATTACTTTTAGTTTTCAGTTTCTTTCTCTCTGTCTCTGTCTCTCTCTCCTATTTGTGCAGTTGTCATCAAAGTGAACAAATTATTGAATGTAAGTGATTTTTTTTGTATTTGTATTTAGTTGACATCAAAGTAAAATTTATTGAATTTCAGTGTTCTATGTTACTTGATAATACTCACGGCCATGTGATAATATTCTTTCGTGGTATTTCCCTCACACAACTATTACAATACTGTGGTACATTTGGTTTGATATTTCACGATTATGACACCTTTTTGGTACCTGAGACAGTTTCTGTGTATTGAAGGTCATTATTTTGTTTAGGAATGTAGTGTTTGTATTTGCCTCCCTAAAGTGAGACTATTGACCCAGATGATATGAGCTCTTATTTTGGAAAAAAAAACCCAAAAAACCTCTTTAATCCTGTTTGCTTTTCAAAGGGGTGTGTGCAATGGTTTTATTGTTTTTGCCTTAGGACTCCAGGAGAAGTGAAGTTTGAGGATTAATGGAGTTATTCAAAGTGTTCTTCTCCTTCCTTTCCATTCTTATCTGTTAGTAAGAACAGTGAATTGGCTTTTTGTGTCAATCCTGAGGAGGCTGCCAGTGTCATTGCACTCTGAGAACTGGATGGATTATTCCATGATCACAGCTTTTGCTCACGGCCACTGAGGACCTTACGTGGTCATCCCTCAACCTAGACAGCCGCCCAGGCTCGTGGAGGCACACTGTGTGCACCGCAGTAGACCAGCACTCCAGCCTGTGCTTAAACTTGCATCTAGGGCTGTGCCTCAGTTGTACCACTGGGAGAGGCTTCCCAAGTGTCAGAAGGGAGGTCTTAATGCCTTTCCTGAGGCCTTTTTCTTCTCTCTTGCTGCTGCATTCAGTTTTGGCAATAATCGGCTGCTGAATATATTTGTGTTCTTTAGCATATTTGAGAGAGGAAGAGAACACTGATTTAGCTTCATATCAAAACTCTAGGGCATCATGCTATTGATAGCTTTCTAGACATCCACTAGGTATAAGAGATCGACCTTGATGTGTGTGGCCATCCTCTGGCAGGGGTTTGAAGACGATTTGCCCACTCTAAAACGCATGCTGAAATTCAGTCCCCTTTTCTCATGTACTAGGATATGAGACCAGGTAACACCTTGAAAGGGTGACTAGGGCTCTGTCTTTGTCCTCCTGGATGGACTAATCCCTTCATCGCATTCATGAGTTACTTAGTTATCTTGAGAGGGGTCTGTTGCAGTTTGGCTAGGTTTTGTACCCGCCCCTTCTTGCCATGTGGTACCCTGTGCTGCCCTGTAGGTCTGCCATCAAGAAGGCCTTGAGGGCGGGGAATTTAGCTCAGTGGTGCTGCTGCCTGCCTTGCAAGAGAAAGGTCCTGAATTCCGTCCCAGATACCAAAACAAAAAAAAGGAGGAGGAAGAGGGGGAGGGGGAGGAGGAGGGCCTTGACCTTGGAACAGAGCATTCACTGAAATAAACCTCTTTCCTTATGACTTCTCTAGTCTGTGGTACTATGTTACTAGCAACAAAAGATGGATGCAGACACCTCTCAGCGTCCATTTTACCTCACTTTGTTCCATTGGTATAAAAGGAGTAGCTTTAGCTGTAGGGATGGGACTTACTTGGTCTCTGCCTAGCCAGGAACCTTGTCAACCTTGCCACCTCTTTCCTGTGGGGCCAGGTGTTGGTGCCAGGAACACAAGGCTCAGTCCAAACCTGGACGAGTTTCAGGACTTTGGGTTCTTTCTTCTCCTAAGAAGGGCATGGGAAGAAATGAGATATTATCACGCTTGCCATGAGGATAAGGAATATCACAGCTATCTTGCTGCTGACCTTGAGATGAGATAGAAGGAAGAACATACATAGAGCCATGAAAAGTCCCAGCTGCTATGTGAATTGAACCCTGAGCCTCCCCTACTGTGGCCTTTGCGTGATATGAGCAAATCCATTTCTCTATTGTTTAAGGCAGGTTGAATGAGGTGTTTGATTACTTGTAGCTGAAAGCGTCTTGACTGGTAAATATGATAAATTACATGCTGACCTGGACTTGAACTTCTGAAGGCTTCCTGGTAACTCTTGAAGCCTGACTGTAGGTTTGGAGGTATAAAACATTGCCTGTTTCATCAGCAGATTCATATGAAAAGATTAAAGTTGTATTTGTAAATACCATTGGGCCTGAATTTGAATGATGTAAATAAAGGAAATGAGAAGAAAACTTCTAAATTTGGACTTGCTTTTTCTCCTTGACATCTCCATATATGGTTCATCTCTTCAAGAAATGACATATTAATTTTAAGACTTCTACAACTTATTTTAGGCAGAAGGCCCCCCAAAGCCTCAGAAAGTAGGTTATAGTTATGTGTCTGATCAACATTAAGAAAGTCAGGTTAAGAAACCTGACTATGGACAGAATTATAATAGGGAGGCTGTCTATGGGAGTAGAGTTTACAATCAACAATCACATCTTCCCTTGAAGTTTCTGGAAGCCTAGGATGTTACTCTCTAACTCATAGCATGCTAGAAACTGGAAAACAAGGGAGAAGAGATATTGATGTCTCTGGAAAGGTTTATTTGCTCCACCCATGGAGTGAATCCTGCCAGTGGCAGTTGGTTTATTTTAGGGAAGGTTGGGTAGCTAAGTCACAACTTCACATAAACACTGAGTTTTGAGGAGAAATAGGAATCAGAAATGTGCACTTACTGATTACAAAACTAGAAAATAACAGGCATCTTTAATTCTCTCTTCAAAATTCAAAGAGTTAACATGTGTCATTGTAGATGAAAGAAAGCACCCAAGTCAAGGTATTGATGCCTGTCTTTCCAAGTATATTTAAGATGAGTCTTGTATCATTTTTAATGAAATATTTTAGGTGTACAAAAAGATAATAGAATATAATGAAGACCTCCCCTGTATGTCTACCGAATTTAAGGGAACCCCCTCAAATTCACAAATACAGATCCCCTGAAGTCATCACTATATGTAATTAGTTATTTATATATTTTATGTGTGTGTCTGTGTGTGTGTGTGTGTGTGTGTGTGTGTGTGTCTGTTTTATTGCAGTGCAGGGGATCAAACCTAGGACCTTGCACATGCTAGGAACTCTACCACTGAGAAACATCTTAAGCCCCTACATGTACTTTAATTACATGTTAACAGTATGTAGTATTGTACTGTATGATTTTGAACTTTATTTAAATACTTTTCTCACTGTGTGACTTGTGCAACTGGTCTTCATTCATCGTTATGTTTAATACATATATACCATAATTTATGCATTGGTGCCACTGTTGATAGATGTATAAATATTACCAACAATCATTACATTATAAAGAATTCTGCAGTATTCATGTGTGTGTATATATGTGTGTATCTTCCTATATTTGCATGCATAGTTAGGACATGTAGTTAAGCGCAGACCCTCTGTCTTGTACAGCAGGTACAACTTCACCTTTACATGTGTGTGTGCAAACACACACATACACACACACACAGCTTTCCTAATAATGTACCAATTTATTTTCTCATCAGAACTATCTGAAAAATACTTAAATTTTTGCCATGTGGTCAGTATACAGTGATAACTTGTGCTTTCGCTTACATTTTCTTGATTACCTAAGAGGTTGCATATTTTTGCTGCTGCTTTTTCTTTTATTCTTTTTTGGAAGTGTGCAGTACCTGTTATACACTTTTGGCTGTCTTTGCCCATTTAAACACTCTTAACTTTCTTTTAACTGATTTATAGCAATTCTTTCTAAATTTTACATACTAAATCTTGTTTTTTAGGGGATTGTTTTGTTTGTTTGTTTTTTGTTTTTGAGTCGGGGTCTCACTATGTGATTCAGGCTGACCTTGAGCTCACTATGAAGCTTGAACTCGAAGTGATCCTCCTGCCTCAGCCTCCGAAGTGCTGGGATTACAAGCATGCCCCACCACACCCAGCTAAATCCTGTTTTAATGTTTGATCACATATGGCAAGGTATCTGGCTTTGTTTATGGTATCTTTTTATACATACTTTTTTAAAAAGTTCAGTGCAGTCCAAATTTTCAGTCTTTTCCTTGAGTTTTTGTGCTTTTTGACAATTGTTTAAGAATTCCTCATCCCCTCTACAGATGGGGCATCCAAGTCCAGCTGTGCCTGTGGGAAAGCACATTGTACTGTGGCTGCCAGTGCTCTGGAAAAGTCTGTGTACTGATGCCTGGTCTTTACCAAGCAGAGGATCTTCAAAATAATGCTGCACAGTAGGAGGTGATGTGAACCCATCCTCTTGGAAGCTGCAAAGCTGGTTATGACAGATGCCTACCATTTCCTCTGACTTTTGCTCAAGGTACTAATTGTTGTCCCCTCTGAGGTACAGCAGTGATGTTCTCCAACTGCCTTGCTTGTGGCTCTTGCCTTTCATAAGGGAGAAAACAAAACCCAACCTTCTGAAAAGCCCTAGCAGCTCCAAGGAAACCCTTGACACCTTCTGTTTTAGTTCATTGCTAAATCACTGCGTGTTTGTTTCTGTGACGCTCAGGGGTCCAAAGAGGTCCAGTGACTTGCCTGAGGGGTCACACAGCAGGTCAGCAGGGAGTAGGAGGTAGTTAACAGGTTTCTGTGTCTTCTGGTTTAGTTTTTTGCTTCGATCAGGCTATTCCCTGCTGTGAAACCTTGCTTATTTATCCTTTGAGCCACAAAGCTTAGTGAATAGTTGGAATATTTAAAAGTCTGATTTCTTTTAAGTTGTGGATACTGTCCAGTCATAAAATGTTTGTAACGGATTTTTAAAGAAATTATTCTGAGGTGGGCATGGTGGTGCACACCTGTAACCCCAGCTCTCAGGAGGCTGAGACAAGAGGACCACTGTGAGTTTAAGGCCAGCCTGGGCTACATAGTGAGTTTAAGACCAGCCTGAACTACATAGTGAGACCCTGTCTCAGAAAAATAAACAACAAAAAAAGAAATTATTACGCTCTTGTACATAATCTACTAAATTGTTGGTATAGGTCAGATACCTCGAATCCAAAAATATAAAATCCATAATGCTCAAAAACCTAAAAATATTTGACATGATGCCCTATGTGGAAAATTCTCCTGTATGAAACTTCATGCTCAAAATTATTTAAAATTATTTTTACATCATGTGTAGAGAGTGTATGTTAGGCAGCTTTTTGTTACTCTTGCAAAATACCAGAGGCTATCAACTTAAAAGGAGTTTATCATGGCTCATAGTTTCAGAGATTGCAGTCCATGGTCACCTGGCCCTATGGCTTTGAGTTTGTGATGGTACAGTGCATCATGGTGGGACTGCGTGGCAGAGGAGGCTAGTTTACTTCGTGGCAGCTGGAGAACAAAGAGGGACAGGAAGGGTCAGGGATCCCAGAATCCCCTTCAAGGGTAGCTCCCCAAGACTCACTTCCTCCCATGAGGTCCCACCTCCAGGTTCCACCACCTCCCAGTAGTGCTACATGAGCCTTTGGGGGACACTCTGGATGCAAACTATAGCAGGGTATTTATGAAACATAAAGGAATTTAGACTTGGATTCCATCCTCAGGATACCTCATCATGTACATGTAGTTATTCCAAAATCTGAAAAACCCCAAATCCAAAATACTTCTGCTCCCAAATATTTCAGATGAGGGATATTCAACCCATATATCTTTTCTCTAAATAAGAGCAAATTCAGTGTGAAGAAACATTAAAACCCTTCTAATTACCTAAAGGCTTCCTATGGAAGGACTTCTTGCATCATAAAGTTTTTTGAAAAAGGTAAGGAAGTGTTTTTTTCAGGGCTCTGGCAAAGGTGGCATCAGGAGGGAATTTCTGTTCTGAAAAAATGTTCTCATACTCTTAAAGTTGTCTGGATTTTCTTAATATGAAATGGAATCTCAAGCAAATGTGACAAATCATATTAGATTAAGGCATTTCTTTGAAGCAGATGCTAAGCAAAACCAGAAAGCAAATGGCAGATTTGGAGAAAATTTATAGCAGTAAAACATTTTTGGATTAATTTGTAAAGAACTACTATAGTAAATAAATCTCAAAACCAGACTTCCAGATCACCTACAGCAACCACAAAGGGAAATGAGATGGAGCACTCTGATACTCAACCACCTGGACCCACTGAACTGGCAACAAAAGGGGATCTG
>NW_004624776.1:17249384-17264953 GCF_000247695.1 Heterocephalus glaber
AAAAAATGGAAACAAAGTCTTTGTAAATAGGGAGGGATGGAGGGATTGAAGGGAAGGCAGGGGAAGTGGGAAAAATAACCAAGAGAGATTACGTAAAGATACAAATTTCCAATGATGAATGTCATTATATACCTAAAATGTACAAATAAAATAAAATTTTAAAAAATGAATATATTCTTTTGCAAATAAGAATATGTTCTTGTTTGAGCATCCATTTATTTTCTCCTAAAATAATTTTCTATCCCTTAAGTTGCCTACAACCTTCACCTCTGTCCCCAATGAAGACAGTGTAGAAGCTTATAGCTCTCACTGTGTTTTTGTTGTTTTGTTTTGGTACAGAGACTTGAACTCAGGACCTTGGGCTTGCGAGGCAGGTGGCAGCACCACTGAGCTAAATCCCTGGCATCTTACTGCGCTTTTGGATATCCATTTTTCTTTCCTGTGACGATGCCATGCACATAATAAATCTGTATTCTCTTAAATACTCTAGCTTTATAGTAAGTTTTGAAATTAGATAGGGAATCATCCAACTTTGTTGTTTCTCAAAATTGTTTTGGCTTTTCTGGATCCTTTGACTTTTTTCCCTCTAGTACTGATTGAACTCAGGGTCTTTTGCATGCTAAGCAAGCATTCTACCACTGAGTTATATCATCAGTCCTTTTTATTTAATGTTATATTTTGAGACAAAGCCTCACTAAATTGTCAAGACTGGCCTCAAATTTGTGATCCTCCTGCCTCTGCCTCCCAAATAGCTGGGATTTACAAGCACATGCCACCATGCTCAGCTCATTCCTTTAACTTTTCTTTTTCCTAAATTTTTATTTAAGTTGATACATAAAAACACAAAAATTGTGCATATTTATGAGGTGCCATGTGATGTTTTGATATATGTATATATTGTGTAATATTTAAGTAATCTCTTGACAGCACCTCCCAGGAGAGATGGAAGAGCAATCTCCTGATAATGAGCTGTATCTTCTGCATCTTATAGTATGATCAATGAAGAATGAATTTGTCACTCATTATTTCTTATGTGTACATGACTGTATTTGGCACAGCTAGACATCCAGCAGCAGCAACACTAATCATGGGCATGTGAGCAACAGCTCTGGAGAGGACATTGTGCCACTTCAGAGGTCACTCTGCACCACAGTAGTGTGAGCGCTGTCTTTACACACTTGATGGGTTGCCTGCATGGCATCTCCACTTTACACACAATGGGTTCCTGATTGTTGCTGAACTGAATCGTGCATTAAAGTCTCCTTGATACAGTTGCTGCCCGAGTTGGAGCATCATTAAGGCTCCTGGCCTGGACTGTTGGAGCAGCCTCTCACCATCTCCAGCCTCCCTGCCCTGCGCTCTCCCTGCACAGGGTCAGTCTCAGTAGTTCTTGGTTCATGACCTGCCCGTGCTCCTCTGTAGGACCCAGCCCTTTTCTCCATGTGCCTCTACTCTGCCCTCTTCCACTCATTGTACAAGCAAGCATGAAAAAACTAAGCACAATCTGGGTAAATATTTTTTAAAACAGATAATCTAGAAGAAAGCACAGTTCTTACAACTTATAGGTAAAAAAGCCTCACAAAGTGAGATATAAAAACCCATGAACCAGAAGATCCATAGTCTATTGGACTAATGTATTTTGACATGTATCCATCATTCTAATGTCATTTTTCCTGTCCCTCTGTACTTGTCTATCCATCTTCCTACCCCAAGCTCTGTTTTTAGGTGCATAAACATTTAGAATTGTTTTAGTTCTTGAAACACTGGCCCCTTTATCATTATGTTTGTTCCTCTCCATCTCTAATAGTATTCCTTATTCTTAGGTCTGCTTTATCAGATATTGAAGTAGTCAGTGCAGGTTTCTTTAGTGTTTAGAAGGAATGTGCTTTGTATTAGCTTGTTTCCCATTGCTATCACAAATTACCAGAGTCTGGGAGCTGTGTGAAGAAAAGACATTTAGCTCACAGTTTTAGAGGATGAAAGTCCAAAAAGAATTGCCCTGGTTCTCGTGAGGGCCTGCTTGACTGTGTCACATCTTGGTGAATGACATCAAGGCATGCGTATATGTGAGAGGGAGAGATCACATGAGAAGATAAGAAGCCAAAGAGAGACCAGAAAGAGCTATGATTGCCCTTTTAAACAACCTTCTTTTGAGAAGTAGCCAGGGTCTCGTGAGAGTTCTGAGGGTATGCTACCAGCGACTCACTTACCTTGCACTAGGCTGTGCTCTGTAGCCCTCCAACACCACCACACTAGACACTTGGGAGTCACGCCACATCTAAACCATAGTGGTTTTCCCATTTTTTAAGCTTTGGACCTAAGACTAAACATTCAAAGTATATATATCTTAGATAGTTTAGAGTTGAATCTTAGTGTTTTATCCAGTCTGAAAATCTATGCCTTTTAATTGATGTGTTTAGACCATTCACACGCAATGTGATTATTGATTGAGATGGCTTAAATATAACACCTTGTTAGCAGTTTTTCAGTTTATCTCACCTAAAATTTTTTTCTTTTTCCTGCATTTGTGTTAATTGAACATTTGCATGATTCTGTTTCATCCCAACTATTCCTTCATTATTTATGCTTCCTAAAAAAAAAAACCTTACTAGTGTTTAAAGTATACAGTTTTAGTTCCTCAGAGCCTGCTTTCTAATATTACTATACTGCTTCACATTCTTTGTACCATGTTATCTTATATTTACTTTTACACGTGCATTTATAATATATTGCAACTATTTTAGCTTTGGCTTATCAGTTATATTTTAGAGAAAACATTTGTTTTACCTTTAATCATTCTATTTCTAGTATTCTTTGTTTCTTTATGTTGATCCAGTTTTCTGTCTGGTGTCTTTTTTTCCTTTTGCCCATAGACTTTCCTTTAAACTTTTTTTTGTAGCTGCATTAACCATGCTGAGAATGAGTTCCCTAAATTGTTTGTTTTCTCTGAAACATTGATATTTCTTCTTCATTTTTGAAAGATATTTTTACTGGGTATAGAATTTTAATTTGACCATTTTTTCAGTCTTTATTTTTATTAATATATACTTATTTTACATAATGATACCTTCCTTGTGGAGAGTGGTTAATGTACACATATATAACACATCTCAATTCTTTTTTTTATCCCTTTTCCTCCCCACATTCCCTCCATTTCTTGATCCTTCTCCTGTTTGAAAAAAATGTATCTCCCTACTTCCTTTTATCCATCTTTTATTTTGCTCTTTATATTTAACCATGGTATATTTAAGCTTGTGTGTCTGATTTATTTCACTTAACATTATGGTCTCAAGATGCATCCATTTTTCTACAAATGACTGAAGTTTATCCTTTATGGTAGAGTACTACGTACACTATTGTGTATAAATATCACATTTTCTGACAGTTTTTTCTTTCCACACTTGAAGATATCAATCCATTGTTGTCTATCTTGCATTATTTTGAAGAAAAATTCTATAGAATTCTTACCTTGTTCTTTTATATATGTAACTTTTTTTCTCTAATTGTCTTCAGTATTTCTCTTTGTCTTCTGCACTCAGTAATTTCAATATAATATACCAAGGTGTATGGGAGTTTTTAGAAGGGTATAATATTTATCCTCCTTTGTGTTGTACTAACTTCCTGGATCTGTGACTTGGTGACTTTCATTAGTTTTGTAATATTCTTAGGCATTATTTCTTTTAATTTTTCATCTGATCCATTCTCTGTCTCTTCTCCTGGGATGTTAATTACACATGTGTTAGATTACTTGATTTTTTTAATGGTGGTTTTAGATCCTCTCTTCATTCAGTCTTTTTGCTCTCTGTTTTTCATGCTGGATACATTCAGATGACTAATCCAGCCTTTAAGTTACAGATTCTTTCCTCTCCTGTGTTGCCTCCATGGATGACTGGTCAAAGACATTCTTTATGTCTGTGACTTTGTTTTTCAGATCTAACATTCTCCTTAGTATTTCCTAAAGTTTCTGTTTGTCTGCTGAAATTACCCACATGATTTTACATGTTGGCCACACTTTTTATTAGTGCCTTTAACATATTAATCGTAGTTATTTAAAATTTACCATCACATTGTTCCAATATCTGATTTTTATCTGAGTCTGCTTCTGATGATCACTTTGTCTTCTGAGTGTTGTTTCTTCTTGCTCTTTCCATATACCTTACAACTTTTTTGGTTTTGAATCCCAGCCATCCTGAGCAGGACAGTAATGCTGAGGTAGAGTTTTTAATGTTTGAGAATTGTCTTGGCTTTCCTTCTGCTAGGCTTTCATTGTGGGGATTTGAGTTAATCTAGTTAGAAGTTGGGCAAGGTTTAAGGTTTGTGGTTGCTATGGTTACCCTAGGTGCATTAAAGATTTCCAATACTGTGTGTTTCAGATGAGGACTGGTTGGCTAGAGCATCTTGTGGGTTTTTCTCCCTCTAAATGAATTCTACCTTTGGCTTTTGGTTTTCCCTTTGCATTTTCCTCATAGAGGATCTTGTTCCATGCTCTCATTCTCTCCCACTCCCAGAAGTATTCTACAGTTACGTAATACATACAGTACTTGTCAGCCTGGAGAGAGGTCTGGTTTAGCCTTCATCTTAGGCAGGGATCCTCTCCCTGGTGCTTCAGAGTGCCCTCTTCAGTGCTCTGGATTTCCTGGGGCAAGTAGTATACACACAGGTGTACAGGTTTTTAGTTCAGTTCCCTTTATTTCAGCTCAGTAAAGAGACTTTTATTTGACGCCTGTCTCCGGTCACGTCAGTGAATTAAAACTCTGGTATTTATACTACATATTGAAAGTTAAAATTTGAGTTGACTTAATTCCTTAATGTCACAAGGAACCTCTTTCGTACTTAGTAGTTTTTCCTGTTTGAGTATTGTATGGCTTTTGATAGCAATACTAAGTGGACTAGGAAGTCACTGGGCCTCATTCTGTACTGGAAGGGTTACCTGTGGCCAGGGTAACCAGTCTGTCCTCAGCACCAATAGCACGTGAAACATAGAACAAAACACTTCAGCTGCTAGTTGTCCTTCTGGAATATGTAGCACCTAAAACAAATGATCATTAAAAATATTTCAAGCTGTGTTATAAATGGTTTTGCCATTCAGCAAAGTCTTCTTTCTTTTTTGAACTTCACAGTTAATTTTTAGCTGGCTTACCATGGGAGTACCAAGGAAGTTTTCTGGCACTTATTGGATTAAATGATGGGCAGATGTGTGGATATTAACTTACCAATTGGTCGAGTCTTTGAGCTTTCCTAGAGATCTTCAGCCAGTAATATTGCTGAGTGAATGCAATGAGACACATGTAACTACATATCAAATTCCACTTGTATGCTATATGAAGCTTCAAAGCAACTTGGTTTGCTTCTGCCTCCCAAAAAGCTGGGATGTGGGCACATACCACATGTCCAACTAGTTTACTAATCTTTAAACCAAGAGCTTTTAGTAGATTTTGTTATTTTCATTTTTAGTCCTGTAGTGGACTGGTTTGATGATGTACATAGCTGGGAAAAAGACCCTCAGTGATTATATATTTGTACTTGTACATGTTTGAAAGAAGAGAGATTATTCTTTGTTGAGGGAGTTGAGCTCCCCAACTTAGCAGAAATATTAGAACTAACTAGACTAGCAAATGAAGTGATGACCAATGGCAAGGTAAAAAGTTGCTGACACAAGTTCTCAGTTCTCAAAATAGAACTCATCCTCTTTAAAGACTTGTGACTCATGGCTTCAGAAGTTGTTGTATTTCTAAATCTAGGGTTGTAATTTTGTTCACCTAGAAGCTCTGACTAATACATACCTGTAGGTGGGGTATGTGTTCTCAATTGTTTTGCCAGGATGAGCTTTGCATTGATTAGAGTGAGCGCTTGGAGAAACCCTTCAAATCCTCAGTGGGAAGGAAGTGCTTTCCTTCCTTAGACTAAAGATTTAGGACTGTCATAGAATTTTAGTTTATCCTCAAATTTATCTATGGGCCAAGACTATCATTTTTTTTTTTTTTAGTCTACCTGGGTAAAAGAGCCTAGAAAACACTTTTTCTCAGGGACATGGAGGGCTGGCTGATTGGAAGCATGGCATGATGGTTCTTCATAGTGAGTCTTGGGTTTCTCACTCTTGTGAGCAGAGGTGCTGACTGTACTTTGGTTTAGGACCATCTTTTCAGGGATGTTTGTGTAACTAACAGCCTTAGAAGACAAGCTCCTTCTGGGCCCAAGGGCAGGTGGGTTTGCTTATAGTCAGTTATAAAATATCTGTGTTCTCTAAGCTCAGAGTTCCTTAGCCATTACACAAACCCAGGATCTCCCTTTCACATAACTCCCATGGGATTTGGAGATGAGGGAAACTAATGCGAATGGGAAACTCATGCTGCTCAATACCCTGTACATGATAAAGCCCTTGGTCTCAGACCCCAGAGTCCCATGATTTCTCCCATGATCCATAATACTGTGGCAGGCTACCCACCTAGCACATAGGTAAGATAGAATCTCAAGCCCTCCATTGTGTTTGACACTGTTCTTAATCATTGCCCTGCCTTAAGGTTAATATAAAAAGTATTGAAAAACAAGAAAAAATAACTTAATCTCATCATTCTAAGACTATTTTCTTGGTAGTTTTGGGTACTTCTTTCCATTCTTTTCAAATACAATGGACCCTTAAATTTTGACCAGCCTGACATATGAACAAGTGGGGTTAATCAGATTAATGGAAGATTCATCTGCCTCTTGTTAGCTACTGTGTAAACATCCAGGTACACATCCAGATTGCAGCTGTACTGATTTATAACCAACTTGAGTTACAGCCAGCCCTTGGGAACCAATTGAGTTCATAAGCCAAGGGTCCACTGTACAGTCAGTCCTCTGTATCCATAAGTTACACATCTGATGATGCAGCCACAGATCAGAAATACTTGGGAACTACAATGAATGTTACTATTATGCATGCCTAAAATGTACCAATAAATATTTTGCTATTAAAAAAAGAAATAGTTGGAAAATAAAGTGTGTCTGTGTAACAAGCTGGATTTGGATTGTCATTCCCGAAACTATATAATATAATAACTATTGGGGGGGGGTACTGGGCATCAAAGTCAGGACCTTGCGCTTGTGAGGCAGGCTCCGGGACCACTGAGCTAAATCCCAGCCCTATAATATAATAACTATTTTGATAGACTTTACATTGCATTAGGCATTATAAGTAATCAAGAGGGCTGGGGATTTAGTTCAGTGGTTTGGCCGCCTGCTGTGCAAGTGCAAGGACCCGAGTTCGATCCCTGATACCAAACAAAACAAAACAAAACAAAACAAAAACAAACAACTATTGTAAGTAATCTAGAGATTATTTTACACAATAGGAGGATGTGTATAGGGTCTATATAAATACCAAGCCAGGGCTGGGAATTTAGTTCAGTGGTTCCACTGCCTGCCTCACAAGCACAAAGTCCTGAGTTTGATCCCCGATACCAATAAATAAATACCAAGCCATTTCATAAGAGGAAACATTCACGGATACTGGTATCAATAGGGGTGCTGGAACCCATTCCCCCATGAACACTGAGGAGTGATTCATAAAATTATGTACTTTAACATAATTTTAATCTTTCCGTAATACAAAATCATATCCTGCTTTTAAAAGTCAGCATTTTTTCTGATTGTGTAAGTAATCAATGATAATTGTAGGAACTTGGAAAATTGAAAAAAAAATAAGGAAAATTATTAGTATACCTATTGCCCAGAGATGGAGCCTCTATTACTATTTTGTGTATTTTCTTCTAATATTTTATGTATATTTTATAAAATTTTAAGGAAGACTATTATATTCTATATTCACCTAACATTGTGTCTTGTGTACTTTCTCATCTGTTAAATACTGAATAGGTTGGCTGGTTTTAATGACCACTATATCTTATCCTCTGAATGGTTAAGTTCTCATATTCATTTTACAATAATTTCTTTAATCAGTTTTGGAAATTATCACTTCATTGCTTCTATTCCATTCTCACAGATTCATAATATTGCTGTCTTTCTCTTTCCCCCTCGACCTCATTCCCTTTCTCCCCCCATGCCTTTCTTTCTCTGTCCTTCCCTCTTGCCCCTTTTCTAGGATTGCACTTACTTATATATTAGAACTTCTCAACACATCTATGTGTTTCTCATGCCCCTTTGTTTTACATTCTTTCGTCTCTCTATTCTTCAATCTGAGTATTTTATCCTGATGTGTCTTCCAGTTTATTATTTCTTCAGCTAAGTCAAACCTGCTTTGAAGTTCATCTTTTAAGTTACTTGTCTTTCTTCAGAGATACTCTACAGGAAGGCAGGTGGGCTGGGAGCATAGCTCCTTAATTCAGCTGTGAGTGAGAAGTGTTGAGGCTGGGCTCCGTGCTTGGGAGGACAGATTTGTGTCTTGTTATCTTTATTCCTAGAGCAGAGTCCATGACATTGGAAGCCTGGAGCAGTTCTCCGGCCTGGAACGCTAAACATTCCTCCAACACTCAGAATACATTAAAAACCAGCCATTTTAACCATTTTTTCTATGCCATTGCCTCCAAGGGAGAAGTCAGGCAAGGCTTATCTGTCTTTGGGTTTCCCTGCTATCTGGGTCTTGGCTCTGCAGTTTTTCACTGTTTTTGATGCTTTATGTAAATTAATTTTTACATATTTTCAGTTATTCCCAGCAAAAGGATTTGTCTAAAACAATTTAGTCCTCCACTACCAAAAGCAGAAGTCTGTGTACAAGCACTGTGCTCTATACCCACTGCTGTGTGCAATGCCAGCCCAGGCCTGTGGAGTAAATGAGACCTGTCTGTTGGAGACACTTGAGTTCCTTCTATTACTGTTGGTGAGAATTTTTTCTTCCAGAAATTTTACTTGAGTTATTTTTGATTCGATGTTAGTCTTCTAGGTGAGACCAGAACTCATTCTAAGTTAGATGAGTGTTAGATGAGTGTTGCTGTCTGGCCTTCTCTTACTTTTGTTACAGCACACGGTGCCTGCACTGTTACAGTGACTTGTCCTGTGTGTAAGTAACAGCCCCTCAGAACATGGTTCTTAACAAGCAGAGTGTGGCTTGTTCATTTGACCTGGAATAGTTCCTTGGCATATGAATGCATGTGTTGATGCCAGGGTTGGTGTTCTGCCTGTCTGTTTCAGACTCGGGCCTTCTCAGGGTCTATTACTGAATCCATTTTATATGCTCAGGTCAGTGGAAACACAAGGTAAAAGAACAGACTTTCAGTCCATGGTAAAGAAGAGTTTATTTTAAACATGTGGGTTCAGGATTGGCTGGGAATACCCTGCTGGCTGCTTGAAATCAGAGATGTGTCTCATGGTTCTTCCTCCAGCTGACTTTAGCCATTTCCTCTAAAATAATGTCATGGTAGAGGAGACTAAATGAATAAAGTGAGCAAGTCTAGGAGCATTGCATGAAACCAACTGCTACAATCACAGAATTTTTCATTAATTAATTCATTAATTGATCCGACAAGTGTGTACTGAATATCTTGTGTCAGTTGATATCCTGGGAACTACAAATATAGCCACAAACAAAAAATATATATATAATTATGTATTTGAATTCTGTTTTATAGTACTAGTGTTTTATTATATCTAACCATTTTCTTCCTATCAGTTCTAAATATGGATTATATTATACTCATTTATTTTTTGTTATGCTGTACTAGGGATTGAATCCTACATTCTGGGAAAGTGCTCTAACTCTGAACCACACCCATGGCCCTCTGCTAATATTTTTATTTTCTATTGTATATGAGATAGAACCTTTTAAAATACAGAAATAGAAAACTTCTCCAGTCCTGGCATTTGTACCATGTTTATTCATAACCCAGTATACCATACATGCAATCATACTTTATTGGGGTAGCTAATGACCTTAAGATAGCATTAAGTATATAATAATCAGTAGGTAAGCAGAAAAATGATTTTCAGTAAAAATGTGTTGCTTGGCATTAAGATGATAAACTCCATATTGCTGGTTACAAGTTTTTAATCTCATGACTTTAATGTATAAACATTTTACAAAATGATGAGACTTACTAGTACAGGCCTAATATTTTGTGGGCAAAGGACTAGAATTATAGTGTTGTTTTCTTGTAGGTCATTAAATTAATACAGTACTTAAGGGTTTGCTTTCTCTATTGGGAATTTTATATACCAGGTGGTACCGGAAGTGGGCATCGGGTTAGGTAAATTCGAGGTGCCTGTGAAGGATCTCCATGAAGACAGTCTGATCGAGGTCGGTCAGTGGTTTAAACCACAGGCTTGGTGGAAATTTCCCAGGGAGAGAGGAGAGTGGAGGAGAGGAGCAGCCTGAGACTGAGCTTCATGAGACTCCTAAACTCTGAATGGCTAGATGGAGGATGCTTTTCCAGAGATTTGCCAATCTTATTAGTCTTTTTAAAGAACTATGGGTAATGATCCCTTGCATATGACATATATTCTTTTGATTTCTGCTCTTCAAATTTTGATAAACAGTATTTTGATTGTTGTTCAGTTATAAGCATATTTTAATTTCTAGGATCACCTTTGATCCATGAGCTATTTAGAAGTTTATTTTTAAATTTACAAGTATAAGGGATAATTTTTAAGTATTAATTTCTGTCTTAATTGCATCGCGGTTATAGAGCCTGGTTTGTGTGATATGAATCTTTGAAATTATTGCAGTCTGAATTATGCCCTATTATAAGCACTCTTTATAAATATGCCTTGAATTCTTTTTTTTTGGTACCAGGGATTGAACTTGGGACCTTGTGCTTGCAAAGCAGGCGCGGGAACCGCTGAGCTAAATCCCCGGCTGCCTTGAATTTTTGAAAGGAATATATTTCTTAGTAGATGGGTCACAACTCTTTCTATGTCCAGTAGCTCAAAGCTCCTGTGTTCTTCATTTTAACCATGCACTCACTGAATGCTTCTATGCTTATACTGTCAATAATTACGGCATGTTAAAATGTTGTACTGCAGTGATGGATTTCTTTGGCTCTCCTTCTTGATAGCAGTTTTTACTATACATATTTTGTCTTTGTATAGTTTCCTTGACCCTATTTTCTAGTTAGTAATTTGTTCTTCAGCTATGCTTTTTCAATTGATTAACCTATTAAATTTTTAAAATTTCAGTGACTTTCATTTCTAGAATGTTCTAATTAGTGCTTTTTCTAATCTGCATGTCTTCTGGGTTTATTCCTTTTGATATTTTTTTTACTCTAAGACTCTCCCTTTCTTTATAGCTATCTGAAGTTCTTTGTAATCAGATCCTATCTTTGTTCTGTCCAGGTGGTTTCATAATTTTGGTCGTGTGTTTTCCTCAGTGGGGCTCTTACTTTGTGAAACTGAAGAATGAAGTGGCCTCTTTCAGAAATTATCCCTCTACAGTCCGAGTTTGTGTCTACTAAGCATGTCAGTAGCCTGAGAGCAATTTTTGTGTTACTTTCTTGACTTGGGAGTGTCCAGGCCCCGTGTGTAGTGTAACTCTGCATGCCACACTGGGTCAGATTCAGGCACATATCTTAATTTACTCCTCCTCTACCCTGTGGCCTTCCCAGGTGGAGCTCAGATCTAGACCAGCTCGTTCCACCCTCATCGGGTGGGCTGTCTGTTTAAACTCCTGGACCAGCTCCTTGAAAATGCAGTGTTTGGAGGGTCCGGGGTGTGTCCTACAGGTCTGGTTCCACTTCCTTGAGTCGTGTGACCCATGGTTTCAGCCCTTCCTGAAGGCTTTAGATCCCTTACCCAGACACTGGAATCTCCTCCCTCTCCAGTGGCCCTAGCATGGCTCTCAGGCTGGCTGCTTTGGTTTTCAGCTTCCTTGTTTACCCACCTAGTGCTTTTCCTTACTTTTCCTGACAACTCAGCTCTTCATTTCAAAAGATGACTTGTTTTATACAAAAGTATCCAGCGTTAGTAGAGGGAGAACTTTAGTTTTCCAGTCTGTCCTAGTGCTAGAACCAGAAGTCGCCATCAGTTTGTGGAAGAAAATGTATTAGCGCACTCTGCCTCTGCTGCTGTCTCTGTCTCTCTCTGCTGCTGTGTCTGTCTCTGTGTCTGTCTCTCTGTCTCTCTCTTTCTCTCTCAGCATTCATGTGGAATTGCATGACCACTTTTGTTCTCAGAGTCATATGCATTTTCTCTTTTTCATAGCCCGTGGTAACCTGTGGGGAAAGCTGGTAAAGTGCTAATTCTAGCTAAATTCTATTGTAGGCTAAAGGTCAGTTCTCAATAACTTTCTTTCTCTAAATTTATCCATTGCCTTTCCTGATGGGAAGTGAAATATCAGGACTGTTGTTAAACAGTATAGTATCTGTCACAAACAAGGCATGTGTTTTTCCTCTGCTCTCAGGGGGCAGTCACTGCTCACTCCAGATGTGCCCTGCCCCAGCAAGCAGTCCATACTGCAGCAGTACGGGAGATGCCAGCTAGTGCCTTCTCACCTCCATCAGGTCTGACACTACCTACCCAGAGGCAGCGTTCAGCCCCGGGGTGGATGGCTCAGTTCCCCAGGCCCGTGCTCTGCTGGTCCCAGGTCCAAGTTGTTTTTACCTGAACCAACTGCCTACATATCTGGGTTCTTACAACCCCCTCTTTAGAGTTTATTAATTAGCTCAATACCTCATAGAATTCAGGCAAACACATTGACTGGCTTATTATAACGAGTGTCACAAAGGAGGCAGGTGAAGAGATGCACGGGGTGAGGTGAAGGGGGCAGGGAAAACATGCAGAGCTTCTCCACCCTCTCCAGATGGTCCTCCTCCAGGACACTCCCCACATCCCACTGTCCAGACGCTCTCTGAACCCTGTCATTTGCACTTTTAGGGTTCATTGTATGGCATCATTGGAGCACGAACAACCATGTAAAAATGTGATCAGACAAAAAGGGTGTGATCCCATGCTACCAGCCTTCTGCTCTGCCTCCCTGTTTGTCCCTCTCCCTCCTGGGCATGAAGCAAGACCCCACTGGGATGAGAAGGGCCTTGTGACCTAGAATCAGACAAGGTAGGTCAGACAGTTTCTTTATGGCCAGCTGAAGGCAGGGAAAGATTAGTTTTTATGGCCTGCCTTGCAGGAGAAAAATTCTGATTTTTACAACCTTTTTTGGGGAAAGAGTTATGGACCAGGAACCGGTCAAAATTCAAAATGCTTGCATGATAATGTCACACAGAGCAATGCCACAGAATCCCAGATGCCTCCGTTTTATTAGCCCATGTAAGGCACACCTTTGAGTGGGGACCCCACCTTATGTGTCCTTCAGCAGACTCTGTGGTTTCAGGGCAGGGAGGACTCAGTTAAGTACCTTGGGCAGTAGATTGTGTCTCTTCATTCAGCCCCTGGTATAGAGGAAGAACAGGAAGGGGTGATCAAAATATCCATTAATTCACTTATGACCTCATGAACAGACTCATATTGCTGCAGACCAGAATCATATTGAAAATTGAAGGCTAGATTGTTTGTATTAGAAACTCTTGACCTACAGAAAAGATCAAATAAGGACCATTAAAGAAAAGTCAACTTGATTGCGTTTTATAAGAAGAAAACAATTTAAGATAAAATGAAACAAATGTTTATTGTAATAGGCAGAATTAAAAACCTCTTTTTAAAAAGGACAGCAAGAGTTTGGGTTTTTTTTAGTGAGATGGATAAAGAAAGACTGAGCAGATAAGAAAAGAATCAGGAAAAGAGGAAAACATAACATCTCACTGTCATACCTAAATAAAACTAATGCTGTGGTTAAAAAGATAATTATGTAGATTTTTTCAAATAATGGAAATAGCTAGAATGTCTTCTAGAAAAAGCTATGAAATTTCTACCTGAAGCCTGTAAGTACGGCTAAGCCTGAAAATCTCAATACTTAAAATACCAGTTTTCCCTTTACTGCAGACTTCCTATCCCAGCATCTAGAGAGAGTGTATCACTTTAAAATGAGGAAAACTGCCTTTAGAGTAATTTTTAAAAAATAAAATGTTGCACTTTTGCGACTATAGGCATAAATGGATTCACTCTTCTACTGTGGACAGATGGACTGAAGGTACATACAGCTATTGACTTGAAGATGTTATTCTTGTGGAAAATAGGGTACAACTTTTTTATGATTATTATGGTTGCAAGTGAAACTAGTGTTATGGTACCAGTACTAGAAAACAAACCTGAGTTTTCTTATCCTAACAAAATACTGTATATCAAATACAAACAGCTGTTTTATACAAAGCAATCATAAGTTTATTAAGGCTCTGAGTTTTGGCTAAAAACACCTAGTTAAATTTCTCTCAATGAGAAGAGTGTCTTTTTTTTTTCGGTACCGGGGATCAAACTTGGGACCTTGCGCTTGCAAGAGGAGAAGAGTGTCTGTTAATTTCTGTTTTTCTCCCCAAAGCACAAGCAGCTCACCCTGTGCTCTTTGTAGCTTTGTGACTTGCCTTACCATGAACAGAAGTCACTGATGGAAATACATCAGCCTGCCCAGTCTAGAGATAGGAAAACAAATCACATAAAAATAACGAGTAACCCTCTCAGCGTCTCAACTGCCAACCGCAGCTCAAAGCTGTTGCTCGCTGAGAATAGTGATGACTGGCCACTCTTACCAAAATCCTTCTCCTTCTTAAAAATCCATTCCCTATGTCAAGAATCTTTCCCAGTTTTGTGTTTCATGCTATTCCTCGCACTGTGTTTAAAAGCAAAACAACCCTGGCTTTAAAAAAAATGTAACTTCTTTCTCAGAATTATTAGAAATTCAATAAAACTATATGATGATTGCAGGCTTCAGTACACTATTTTAATTCTGTTATTATTTTGTGTCAAGCATTTAAAGTCTAAATAAATTATTTCACAAAAGATACAGACATATCTTTGGAATGAAGATGATATCCCAGAATATCATTGAAATGAGGAAAATATGGTGGGATAGTCACATAAGCAGGTGGCATTGACACCTGGGCACACTGTCCCTTGTGGTCCCTTGCGGTCACCGAGAAAGGGCTGCTCTGGAAAGCTGATGGCAGTGATCCCCCTGGGCAGAAGGCCTAAGCCTCGGGAAGTCAACTCCTGAATACACTCAGCACTGATCTTTGGTTCAAAAAGGGCTCTATTTTTCCCCTTAAATTCTTTTATTGGTACATTTTAGGTATACAATAGGTTTACATTTATCATTGGGTGCTTGTACCTGTACATGATGCATCTTGGTTCTTATTTTTTCCCCATACCCTGTCCTCCCTTCACCCCCTCCACCCTTCCCTATTTACAAAGACTTAGTTTCCATTTTTTCCTTTGCTTATAATTTTTCCTTTCCCTTCTTTCCTTTCCCCTTCCCCTCCCACTTCCACTGCCCCTTTGGACCTTTTCTTCCTATTTCAAATTATCAATTATTCATTTTAATCATTTTCATCCTTATTTACACTTTCAATTTCTCCCACCAGAGAAACTATTTGGTATTTACACATGTGTGTCCTATTTTTTTCACTTAAGAGTATGGCCTGAATATGTATCCATTTAGCTATAAATGTCTCGTTTGTCATTTTTCCCCCCATTAAGTTTATTGGTACATTTTAGGTATAAAATACAGTTACATTCATCATTGGGATCTTGTACCT
>NW_004624776.1:17279340-17334290 GCF_000247695.1 Heterocephalus glaber
AGATAGTAGACCTTTGTCTGAGGAAGAGCAGGTGAAGATTTTTTCCCACATTGTGGATTGTCTCTTCACACTGCTGGTGGTTTCTCTTTTTGTATTCTTTAATTTTATTGGTGGTTTATAGGGGAGAAAAAGTAATCTTTTCTCTACCCACTTCAAGGTTCAAGCCTGAGGCCCATATAACAAATTTCAGATTAATAAGAGAAAAGTGTACAGTTTATTTAAAAGAAATTTTATATGACATGGAACATTTAGACACGAAGACCCAAAGAAACAGGAATCCTTTGTCCTTTATGGTGAGGTTTGATGAAGAGTGGACAGCTGTGCAGGAATGTGATTACACAAGGGCATCTGACCTAATGGCCACAAGCTGGGAGGAAAGCCTCGTTTGGATTCTTCCCTGTGACCCTGTGTCTTCAGAGACAAGGATGCTCATTTCCTCCGTGTACAAGGAGGACACTGCTCACATAGGGTCCTGTGACCTGCTTTAGGGGCAAGGCAGTTAACTTTTTTGACAGCTGGCTTCAGGGAAGAAGGGTGCGAAAAGTTCAGGGAGACCTTCCTGTTTCAGCTGTTTTCTCACATGCAAAAATGCTTCATGTTGGGGTGGTATGTCCTGAACCCTGTGCTTTTCAAGCTGGGTCCCTTTACGAATGCATTGAACATGCAGTGCCTTGCTTGGAGCCTTACTGTGTTCAGAGATCTTGAGTTGTGCTTTGAATGTGTTCTTTCAGGAATGTGTTCCAGAAAACCTAGAACTAAAGAGGAAGATTTTTGCCCAGCTAGATCGCATTGTGGACGACAGAGTCATCTTAAGCAGTTCGAGCTCTTGCCTCCTGCCTTCCAAACTCTTTGCTGGCTTGACACACATGAAACAGTGCATCGTGGCTCATCCTGTGAGTATAAACTCAACAAACTGGTGTGGTGGAGAGTGCTTATAATCTCAGCTATTCAGGAGGCTGCAATTTGAGGATCACTTGAGCCCAGGAGTTTGAGGCCAGCCTGGGTAACGTAGCAGGCTCTGTTTTTAAAAAACTTGTAGACCTGTTTGGGGGGGGGCAATAAATTCTAACAAATTCCTCTGTATTTTGAATTGTTTTGTTGAGATAATATCAGCATTTTAAGAGAGAATATATTTAAAATTTCTTGGATTTTTGTCTGCATACATAGGGTATCATGGAATGAACAATATCTGAGGCCTTCAGTCCTTAAGTAACTCATCATGCAGCCAAGGAGGCTAACTACCAAATAAGTAATTCCACCACCAAGGTAAAAGTGCTACCTTAAAAATGTATATACACCAAGAAGGAGTTTGTAGATACCTCATTTATCCGCTGTAATTTCTTAACCCACTTCAGAGTAGGATTGAAAATCGTTAACAGTCAGATTCTGGGTCTCACTCCTGAGATTCTGATTGAGGAGATTTGACTTTCAGCCATTGTTCCCTTTCCCTGTCCACTGGAATTAACTGGGCAGACTTTCTCCCCAGGAGAGCCTGGGCAGTGGGTTTTAACTGTCATGGGAGCACTCTGAACTTTTTTGAGGTTAATGTATCAGTGAAAAAAAGGGGGGCCCAGGGATTCAGCTCCGTGGTGCTGCCACCTGTCTCGCAAGTGCAAGGTCTCGAGTTCAATCCCCAGTACCAAAAAAAAAAGGGGGGGGTGGGGAACGAGGGCAGAAACTCAGGCTCAGTCAGTCAATAAAGTTGCAGTTCCAACTGTGTAAGCTCAGCTTGGCCATGGAGAGCCAGGACAGCCTGTTAGGACAGGAAAGCCAACTCATCCCGAGCCCTGATAAATAGGGGCAGGGGGAAATGGCATCCTCACCTTGCTACCACCCAGTCACCAAAGGCTAAGGTTAGGGAGAAGCCACACGGAGTAGTGGGGCTAGCCTGGCTGGGGTCTGGCTGGGCTGAAGAGGGGAAGAGTGGAGATATGGAAGGGCATAAATAAAACCCCAAGCCCAGAATGTCCACAGGGCCACCGTATGGTGAGGAGATAGCATCACGGGGAGAGCAGGTATGCTTGGGAAGCAGAAGAGGAAGGCTGGAAGGCTCAGGAATTCAGGTCGCACATCCCTTATCCAAATTCCTTGGGACCAGGGGTGTTTCAGATTTGGGGAGGGCTGGATTTCAGAATATTTGAATGGACTTTATCATCTCAGCATCCTTAATCCAAAAAACCCAAAATTCAAAATGCTGTAAAACCCAAAATTTTTTTTAGCATTATGTCAGTGCTCAAAAGTTTAAGGTTTCTGAAACATTTTAGATTTTCAGCCTAGAATGCTCAATTTGTAGCCAAATTATGGAGAATTCTGAATTATTCTAAAGAATCGGGACAGGCTTAGGTATAGGGCAGCCGTACTGTGGTAGAAACATTGCTTTGGGAAGGTAACAGGAAGGGACCCTGGCAACCCAAGATATGCAGCAGTATCTGCAGCATGAAGGGCCAGAGCCCAGGCTTGAGAGCAGGAACATCCTCTTCTGAGCAAGAGCAGTGGAGAGGACAGTGAGGTGGGGTGCGCCACACGTTTCACGTTCCGAGGAGGGGCGGTCTGGAACGCTACTCGCACAGCTGTGTGGGCCTGCACATCTTCTGCATATTGAAGTCTAACGGACAGGATGAAGAATGGTTACTGTAGGGACACAGAGACCCACAGAACACCGGAAGAGAACCTGTTACATTTCATTCTCCTCCTGTGTAAGGGAGGTCAGCACACAGAGGGACCCTTTTGGAAAGTGTCCAGAGAACAAGTCTGACAAACCCTGTCATGTCTTTGCTTCTGTGACAGATACCTGTCTGCCAAAAGGGCTCTTGGAAACTGGAAGTTCCTTATTTAGATTGCTTCCGTTTGCTTCTTGGAAAGCTTCCCATGTCTCAGAAATATTTTTCCTTCTAAGTAAGTTTTTAAAAACTATTCAGAAACCATCGAATTGTTCAGAAACTACATGTTAGGCTCCTTGACAAGGTAAATCTCCACATCTCAGGGGTTGTTGTTGTTGTTGTTTGGTACCGGGGATCAAACTCAGGACCTTGCAGGCTTGGTGCCACTGAGCTAAATCCCCAGCCCCTCCATATCTCAGTTTTAAACTACCTGATGGGTGAGACTACTCCAGATTCACTTTCTTCTCTGTCATCCCCAGCAACATGGTCAGTTACGCGAGTGATGACATTTCTGTCTCTCTCACACCTCTTGGGCCATCCTGGTACTATTTAGTAAGCACCAACTTTATTTTTTAAAAATTTGTTACTTTTATATAGTATTTTAAACCAAAACCAATGTTAACTAAAGCAAATCAGATAACCTGTTATTTGTCCCTACTTTCTCCTGTCTCCTGTATTTTTTCTGTACTTGAACTGATCATTTGCAGCCTTTGGGGATAGCCATCTTGAATAAGGTGGCAGCCCTAAACAATCAAGAACCATTGATAGCCTTTGCGGATCCCAGAAATTCCCTCAGTCTCCAAGGCCAGGCTGCAGAGCTAAGCACTCAGCTCTCAGCCCCAGCTCTTCAGTCCTCTGATCTTTGCCTGATCAGGAAATAGGATAAAGGAAAAGGAAGTTTGCTCATGTCCCCGAAGGGCCCTGGCAAAGTGGATATTAAGTAATTGTAAAAGATTGCAGTCTCCACCCCTACCCAGGGAAGCCTCTCACCAGCATGTTGTGACATTCACATGTTTTCTTGGGCACCTTTGGCAGGGGTGGGAGCAGGATTTCTGGTCACCTCCACACCTGGGGGTGAGCAGAAGGCAATACCTGGTGGGTGTGTGCTGTTTGCTCTGGAGTAGTTCACATGGGGCCTTAGTGTGGCTTCCTAGGCTGAAGCCAGCAAAAGTGGCATAGACACTGCCATAGGGAAGGCCAGAGAAGAAGGGTATTCATGTGCCCATTTTCTCTGTTCTGAGCATTTTCCCTCTTAAGTGTTTTTTTGTGGTAGCTTTCCTTGTCTTCCTTGTGTCTGGAATTCTCGTGTAGAGGAGCTTAGAGTTGACAGTGTACCCCATGGGGTGTGTTGGTCAGAATTGTCTGAATGTTGCCTTCAGTTGTAGTCTGTGTTTGGCATCAATAGCAGCCATTGGTCAGCGCAGCAGAGGGTTCCCCTGTTAGCCACACTTGCCCAAGCCTTCCCTTCTCTTTCCTTCTGGTCTGTTTTTGGAACACGGCGGTCTGGGGGAGATGCCGGGGGCGGGGGGGGGATTCTTGCTGTGTGAACAAGACTGCCTGCAAGGGTGCAGCCCAGGCAGAGGCACACATTCCCAGTGGCTGCTATGTACTGGCGCTGCCTGGAATCAACCCAGGTCTGCTTTCCTCCATACTGCACCCAGAGTGTCCCCACCACCCCGCCTGCACTTGTGCCTTTTCTGACTCATCTTCCTGTCAGACATGGACGACATTCAGCCTGGTGTTGGTGATGACTTGCATGCTTGACTGACGGGCTTGCTGTTCCTGGGGCAGGTGTGTGTCTGCCCGTTCCTTGTGCATCTGTATGTTGCTGCCTGGTCCAAGCCTGTGTTGCTGCTGTTGAGAGGATTCCTTTCAGCTCTCTCTGTGGGATGAGAGCACTGGCCACAGAAAGTCTCGAAACATAGGGTATTCAATATTCTCCACCCAGTGTCTTTAGCCTGTGCTTTGTCCCTGGAAGGGGAAGAGGACCTGCCTCACCCCCCATGCCATGTGGATGAATTGTCAATGGCCTGGCTGTCTCCTGGGAGGGCCAGCCGCTTCCCTGTGGGGCTGGCTGGTTCCATCCGCAGAGAGGGGGTGAAGGAAGCCTCTGTTGGCGCACTGTGCTATCTGCAATCACATGCACCAGGCTCTGTTTCAGATCCCCAGTGGGACAAAGAATGCTCTCCTTGTGCTGGCCCAGCCTTGGTTCCTACAGATCCTGGCGGCTGCAGCCCCTTTCTATGCCTCCAGCCAGATGCAGCTTCTTGGGCTGAGCCAGGGACCATCTCCCTGGACAGTTCAGAAGTGCCTCCTTCCTTTGGTGCGTGTCTTTCCCCATTTCTGGAGGGCATGTCTCCTTGCAGAAGGCCCCATAGAAAGGAACAAGTGTCCCAGGGAACCTCTCTGTCCTTTAACCTGTCCAGCAGAGACCCTTCAACTTTGTCCTCTCTCTATTGTGTGACATTAAGGGGCACCATCACCATTGTCACACCGTTTCTCTGAGCCTGGAACAGGGATTGGCCTCATTAGTCAAGGCCATCATGTTCTGGCCAGAGTGGCATCAACTGTAGGGAACAGGGGAAGGGAACATTATCAGAACCTCTGCAGTAAGTCCTAGTCTCCTGTGAGCCATGGCAGCACAAGGCGAATTACAGGAAAGGTAGACAGACAAATGAGACTGAGAAGAAGCTGAGCTTTGGGTCTGATCAGCGCTGCTCTGGGTGGCAAAGACGAAAGCCCCCAGCTTACTTCACCTTTTATTCAGTACTCAGTACATCGGGAGAAACAGATGTAACAAATGACTTGCAGAGAGTTCAGTACATCCTTCGTAAATAAGATGTAACAATCCAAGAACGATGAGGAACTGAGTAGATGAAGATCTTGTTCCTCCCAGGATGTCTTCAGCTGTGTAATCTTGTCCTGGAGAATCACAGCATCACCGGATGATTGAGGTCTCAGCTGTGACCGGAGGCCAAAATGGAATTATGTCTCGGAATTCCATAGCTGGGCTGTAGCAGGAGAACTAGGCTAACCAAATGATTTTTCCCTAAAATTATGTAGCGTTGCTCCCGACAATCACCCCAGCTGAAGACACCTTGAAATTTTTCTCAGCAGCCCCCTGCTTATCTACAGGGACACAAAAGTGTGGGTTGAGGTTCATTTTGTAGAGTGCAAAGGGCCAAATCATCAAGAGCCCCAAGTGTTCTAGTTAGCTGGGTCCCTTAGTTAGTGGGTGGTGGGTGATTACTACAGAATTTTGAGTTGGAATGAATTGATCAGAGACTGGTTTTAATTCATTTTTTAAAATTGTGATAAAATACACATGCCATAAAGTTTACCACTTTCATCTCCAGAATGCTTCAACTTCCTGAACTGAAACTTCATTCCTGTTAAAACATCAGTCTCCCTCATTCCCAGCCACTGCTGTCATTCCTGTTCCTGTGGTGACCAGGTTGCTGTGGCCTACTGGGCTCAGTGGTGAGGCTGGTCAGACTCTACTAAGCAGTGTTTTCTTTGACTGTTTGATAATTCTCGGTGGGGAATCACTAAGAGTTTCTCAAAGTGGACCAAGAACCAGAACTGAAAGGTTAAGTCCTGGACTGTGCCAGTGTGTCCGCTGGGCCCTCCTGCAGACAGTCACCCCCTTCCTCACTCAGGTCATGCCGGTAGGAGGCTGCTGAGGTGCTGATAGGCCTGCTGACTGCTATTGTCAGCATTAGGCTGGGGAGGCAGACGTTTGAGGTGCAACATGAAAGAAGGAAAGATATACCAAGTTTTGGGAGATACTGTTATCTTCTTAACACTGGCGTGGAAGATCGTCAGAGGCTGCAGGGAGGCAGGGTCAGGAGAAGTTGTGACAATAAGACAATTGCTTACAGAGACCTTTCCTGGGGAGGCCAGAGCCTGAGGATTAGCCATAAGCATAGAAGATGGGAGCAGAACTTTGCATGTTGGTTACAATTTTCAGTTACGATTTTCTTTTTATAAACCACAGTTCTGCCCTCCAGTTCTGTCTCCTTTGTGAAGGCATTTCTTTCTCCAGTGTGTTGTCCTTGAACACTGCATCTAAGGGTTTTTCCAAAGATGCACTTCCTCACTGACTGCTTGAGGTAGAGTGACACCCCCCACTGAGAGCCACCTCCCTGACCTTCCTCCTTCCTTCCTTGCTCAGGTAAACCCACCATATTACATCCCACTGGTGGAGCTGATCCCTCACCCTGAGACGGCCCTTACCACAGTAGACAGAACCCACGCCCTGATGAAGAGTATTGGACAGTCCCCTGTGAGAGTCCTGAAGGAGATCGATGGCTTTGTCCTGAACCGTCTGCAGTACGCGATCATCAGTGAGGCCTGGAGGCTGGTGGAGGTTGGTGCCCACCCACCCCCTTTCTTCCTTCCACAGTGAGCAGGCCAGCGGAAGTCACTTCCAGGCACCATCAGCATTCGATGCTCCTTGCTCTATTTCAGGGACACAGAGCAAGCTTAGAGACAGAATGTAACCTAGCAGTCCATTGTCTGTTGAAGAGATTGCTCTCCTAACGTTGTCATTTGATATCAGCATGATGACATACCTCTCTCTGCCCTTTCATAACATTTCCACATAATTACCTGTGTGTGACATGCAGTAGTTTCCCACAGACTCAGCTTTTACCATCCCCATTGTTAAAAATTTTTAGTAGGAAAAATTATATTTTGTACAAGCTTTTATTCCCGGGTGTAACCCAACTTATCTCTAGAACCTGTGAAATAAAATTAATAAACATTAAACTTACTAATAATAAGCTTATCTTATATACAAGTAGGACCTATATTCTTATATACATATTATACATCTTTGGCCATAAATATCCATAGGTTCTACATTCAATGATTCAATTAACCTTAGATCGAAAAATATTTGAGGGGCTGGAGCTGTAGCTTAGTAGTAGAGCCTGGTACACATGAGGCCCTAGGTTCAATGCCCATCACCCAGAACAAAACAAAAAATTGAAAAAGAAGGGGGTCTGTTCTGAGCATGTACTGACTTTTTTCTTGTCATTATTCCCTGAACAGTATAGTATAACAACTATTTACATAGCAATTACATTGTGAGTATTTGATGTCATCTAGAGATGATATAAAGTATATAGGAGGGTGTATTTCGGTCCTAAGGAAATACTATACCATTTTATATAAGGAACTTAAGTACCCATTGGTTTTGGTATCTTGGAGGGTCCTGGGACATGTCCCCATAGATACCAAGGGATGACCTGTGTATTTAGCCTCATCTTTTAATTAAAAGACTTTACATATGAGGACATGTCTAGCTGTGTATGTTCCCATGCACATTTGTGCAAGGCACCCTGGTTCCTAGCAGAAGAGAGGTCCGAGCAGCCCTAAGATGTGGAGTGAAAAGTCACAGAGTCTGGGGGAGAGGCCACCTGGCTCTTGTCCAGCTTCTGCAAGCCTCCAGCAACACGTTCCCGGCCATGCTGCAGAAACACGGTGCAGTACCTGAGGGTCTGCATAGTACAGTCAGGGAAGAAATGCTCGGCTAAACCCGTCATGGCCCCACAGTTCCTTGTAGTGACTTGCAGGGCTATGTACTGGGCCTCACCGGATACAGGAACCAGGAAGCCATCTGTGCCTCTCCTTCGGTGGGCATTGTATTGCAGCTGTTCAGCAGTTCCTCCAGATCCCAGTAGATGTGTATGATGTACGTGACACTCGCTCCTTCCTCCTGTTTGATTCATCATCCAACCTGCCTGCCCTGTGTGGCTGACTCAGAGAGGCTAATGCGACTCATTGCTTAGATCTGCTTGTTCTCCTACACCTGCAAGATGTGATGCTGGAATTTCCACTGTTACACTGGTAGTTTAAATTTCCTAAGGTGTACAGAACATTTTCAAGTCCTAGTCAGAGTTAGGGTATTTTTAAAAGTTCTGAACTTCAAGTAGCTCCTTTGAGAGCTTCTTAGAATATTTCCACCTATCTGGAATAAGACAACAATTTGATAGAGCATGAGAATAATTCAGTAGTTCAGTTATACCTTGTGTGGGAGAATGGCAATTTTAACTTTTTACTTGTAAGATATTTATGTGCTATGAGTTTGAGTCATGTTTTCTCCACTCTGGAAGATGTGGGCCAATATTAGGAAGCATTTGGAGACTCATATAAGAGAACTGTGCAGCACACAGTATTACAGCTGGAGTGTGATACGTATAAATCAGTCCTTGCAGAAACAGAAGGAATTTTACAGAAGCTACAGAAAAGTGTGGAGGAAGAGGAAAATAAATGGAAAGTTAAGGTGGATGAATTACAAAAGACAAGCAGCTGAGAAGAGAATGAGAGCATTTGGAAATGGAACTAGAGAAGGCAGAAATTGAATGATCTACTTATGTTACAGAAGTGAGAGGGTTGAAGACAAAGTTAAATGAAACATTCACAAAACTTAAAACTGAACAAAGTGAAAGACAGAAGGTAGCTGGTGATTTGGATAAGGCGCAACAGTCACTGAATCTTATCCAGTCAAAAATAGTACAAGCTGCTGGAGATAACTACTGTTATTGAGAATAGTGATGTTTCCCCAGAAATGGAGTCTTCTGAAAAGGAGACAATGTCTGTAAGTCTAAATCAGATTATAGCACAGTTACAGCGGTTGCTTCAGGCTGTAAACAAACAGCTCACAAAGGAGAAATAACACTACCAGGTTTGGAGTGAAGTAATTGGGAAACTTCAGGTGAGGACAGCAAGAAGGCATTGTATTATATTTTGCCAAATTAAAGCCTTATTTATGTTTTCACCCTTTCTACTTTGTCAGAAACACTGAACAGAGCTTTGTCTTTTCTAATCCTTGTTAGACTACTGATTTAAAGAGAAAAATTTAAAAAGCCAACTCTGTAGACACCTTCAGAGTTTAGTTTTATAATAAAAACTGTTTGAATAATTAGACCTTTACATTCCTGAAGATAACTGTGTAATATTTTACCTTATTTTGCTCAGTTCAGTTGTTCAGAAGATCAAAGTGGTAAAGACAATGTGAAATTTAACATTTTAATACTGATGTTGTACACTGTTTTACTTAATACTTCAGGGGAATAACTGCCTCTGACATCAACTCAAGACACTTCTGATGCTAGTGTAATCAGTTTTTGTAATGGCAGGCAGCAAATAAAGGGATGCTTATTATTCACAAAAGAGAGAGAGAGAGAGAGAACTGTGCGGAGGCACACGTGCACTCTGACCTCTCAGTGGAGCTGGCTGCAGCTAGAGAGACCTAAGGAGAATTTTGGTGTCTTCTTGCTGCTGGAAGGGGCAGGCTAGAAAAATCATTAGATTTGCTGTTCTGAAGTTCCTAGTGGCATGAGTTTGTGCCCTTTTTTGGATTGTCCTGATTCCCAGGTACATGGCAGACTGAGTGCAGTTGTGTTAAGGGTCTAGCAGAATGTCCTTACTGCTGGCTTTCAGGATAACAGACCTAGACAGTGACTCCTGAGTGTGACCCTGTGTTTGACTCACTCCTCACATTCCCATAAGGAGTTGAGTACTAAAATCTAGCAGGATAAATTGGTACTAACATGAGGAGAAGCCAACTGAAATGGGAAGATGAAGGATGTGAGATGAGAACCCAAAGATTTGCCTTACAGGAAAGTCTGGAAAATAATCTGTCCAAAAACAAGGATGATCTGCAGAAAATGAGAACTAAGACTCATCCAGAAGTGCAGGTGTGTCTGTCCAAGTTGGATGGGAGCTGGGGTGGGAACAGAGCTCCTGGTGATGCTGAGCTCCCACAGGGGTGAGGTGCACAGAGCAAGATAGGGGAGAGGCTGAGACATCTGCTTCTGCTCCTCCTTTTACCATCTCGGCTCAGCAGCAGCCCCTGAGTTGGCCACCCAGGAACTTGAGTCAGTATGGGAGGGCTGAGGACACTGGCACACTGGATGCAGCCGCATGGACACCTTGATTTTCACAATTTCTGTGCCAGGTGCAAAGCATTCCCACTGACAAGGCAGTGTGTGCCTGGCACAGCACCCACTAATGGATTGGTGTAGGGACACTTGACTGCTGCATGACTTTCTTGTAAGACAGTCCATGCTATTCGTGGGCTGTTTTCTCTTCAGATACTGCAAGTCAGCAAAGGGTAGCAAACCTGTAAGAGCTCCACCCTCCCCTGCTGTGAATCTCCATGCATGCCCAGAGCCATGTCTGGGTGAGGGTTAAATGACTCCCCTCTGACTCACAGCTTCAGAGCCAGTCAGACTTGAATTTGCATTTGGGGGTATTTTGACAGTTGAACTTGAGCTGAGATTTGGGGTGTTCCAAGTTTACCTCAAAATTTTTAAGAGCTCCAGGCATGGTGTTACACATCTATAACCTCAGCTATTTGAGAGACTGAGACAAGAGGATTGCAAATTCAAGGGCAGCTGGGCAAATTAGCAAGACCCTTTCTCAAAGTAAAAAATCCTTAAAGAGAGCTGGTGACATAGCTCAGTGGTAGAGTGCCCCTGGGTTTGATCCCCGGTACTACAAAAACAACAACTAAAAGCAACTTTGTAGAGCAACTTTAATATCAAAAGGAACAGAACTGGAGGTAGTTTTACTGTACGACTAAAGACTGGTACACGTTTTAAGTTCAAGAGATCTACAGGCCCTGCAGGGCTTCCCTGAAAGTGAGGCCTAGGGTGGATTCCACCTGCAGCCAGAAGCAGCTGACACTTGAGCCTGGATCACAGCAGACTGAATGAGCTTCCAGGTGAGGGGTTGCCCCCAGGACTCCCTGTGGATGCTCTGTCTCTGTCTTCTCTGGATTCACAAAGCATACTGGAAGTGGGCAGGCCTTTTCTGCTTGAGCCAAGCTTGGTGCATTCATCGGTTAGGGCTGTTAGATCCACAGTTAGATCTAGCAGATCAAATCCAAGTGTGACTTTCTCAGGGTCTGACTCCAGACTGGGATCTGGCTGGAGTACGACAGGCAGTGGGCCTGGCGAGAACAAGGGCTTGAGGTTCCACTGAGCATGGTGGCGTCTTGATGCTGATGTGGAAAGAGCAGTGTTATGCTCGCTCACTGTTGATTCCGGAATTACACTACACTGGTTGATGGGTGTTGAACCAGCCTTGCGAGGACTAAATCCCTGTTAGTCATGGTGTCCTTCTTTTGTTTAAAATTTAAATATTTGTGGTTTTTAAAAAAAATTTTTGGTACCAGGGATCAAACTCAGGACCCTGGACTTTTGAGGCAGGAGTGATGTCACTGAGCTAAATCCCTAGCCCTAAATATTTGTTTTAAATTGGCAAATAATAATTGTGTCTATTTACAGTGTACTCTGTGATGGTCTGGTAAATTTGGGGATGATGATATCAAGCTGACTAGCATACCCATCACATCAAACACATAACTTTTTATAGTGAGGATATTTAAAATCAATTCTTTTAGCAATTTTCAGATATACATTATTATTAATCATGGTTACTGTGCTGTGCAGTAGGTCTTGCAAACTTACTCTTCCTTCCTAACTGAAACTCCATGCCCTTTAGCCAGTGTCTCCGAATCTGTCCTCCCTCTCCCCTAGTAACCACCCCTTACTCTCTGCCTCTGTGGGTTCAGCTGTTTTAGACACCCCATATAAGTGAGAACATATGGCTTTAGTTTTCCTGTTTTGGCTGATTTCCCTTAGTGTAATGTCCTCCAGGTCCATGCATGTTACAGATAACAGGATTTCCTTTTTTCTAAGGCTGAATAGAATTCTATCCTCTACATAAGCTGTTTTCTTTATCCGTTCATCCACTAATGGGCACGTAGGGTGATTGCATGTCCTGGCTAACATGAATAGTACTGCAATAATACTGAAATGCCGCTATCTTTCCAACATGCTGCTTTCAGTTCTTTTGGATATGGACCTAGAAATGGGATTGTTGAATCACATGATAGTTCTAGTTTTTAGTTTTTTGGGGAATTTCCATCCTTTCTTCCATAATGCCTGTATCATTGTACTCCTACATTCCCACGTAGTGTGTTTTAGACATTTAGACATTGTTGTACTTGCTTATGTTTTATTGAGATTACATTTAAATTCATAGGAGATACTCATCTATAGTTTTTTGTGCTTTCTTTGATTTTGATATCAAGATAATACTGGCCATATAAAATGAGTTGGGAAATTTTTACATCCTCTCTGTTTTCTTGAAGACTGTAATTTGCGGGGGGGGGGGGGGTAGGGTCTTGCCAAGTTGCCTGTGCTGGCCTCAAACTTGTGATCTTCTTTCTTCATCTCTTGAGTAGCTGGGATTGCAGGCATGTACCACCCTGCCTAGCATCTTTTTCTTCATTCTTCATAAATGTTTGGTAACATTCTCCTGTGGAACCGTCAGGGCCTGGAAATGTTTTTGAAGCTCTTTTTCAGGAGCTTTAAAATTACAAATTTAATTTCTTTCATGGCTATAGAACCATGTTGGTTGTCTGCTTCATCTTGATTGAGTCTGGATGATTTGTGGTTGTTGAGAAATTGGTCCATTTCTTCTAAGTTACAAAATTTATGAGCATAAATTTGTTGGTAGTATACTTTTTAATCCATTTAATGCCCACAAGGTCTGTAATGATATCCCTGGTTTTTTTCCTAAAAGTGATTATTTGTGTTTGCTTTGTTTTGCTTGTTATTATCATGTGTGAAGCTTATCAGTTTTACTGATTTTTTTGAAAAGTGAAACTGTGTTAGTCACTTTTCCACTATTATAACAAAATACTTGAGATAATCAACTTAAAAAGAGGGAAGGTTTATTTTGGCTCATCACTTGGGATGTTTCAGTCCATGGTTGGTTGGCATTGTTGAGTTTGGGCCTGTGATAAGACAGCACATCATGGCAGAGGAAATTGTTTGCTTCAGGGAAGCGGAAAGAGAGCAGGGGGAACGACCGGGTCCCATTATCCCCTTCAAGGCCACACCCCAATGACTTGAAGACCTCCTGCTAGGCCCCACCCCTTAAGAATTCCATCACCTCCAAATAGCACCAAGCTGGGAACTGAGCCTTTAACACATGTGCCTTAGGGAAATTTGAGATCTAAATTATAACAAAACTTGTTTATTTCATTGATTTTTCTCTATTTTTTCCTGTTTTCCATCTTACTCACTAACTCTAGAGGGCATATTTGAATACTTTTACAGCCAAGCATCAAAGACAAATTCTAGAAAAAGGCAGAGGCAGGGAGGGAGGGATGCCCCTGGAGTTCCCCAAGGGCTCATCAAACCTGGGTCAGAGAATGGTGGTGCTGAGCGTGAGAAGCACGGTCTTGTCTGGTCTCTGGGCACCCTGGGCCCTGCCACACACAGTCTTGCTGCTGCGCATTCCTTGACAGTCTCCACACAGCCCTGTAAGCACCTCAGACCATCTGGAGCAGAATAAGCACGAATATCCATGGGAATGAAGGTGCTGGGATCTGCTGCATTGTCTCACAGATGTTTACTGGACTCCTTCCTCTTACAGTTCAGCCTCAGGTTTGAGACAGATCATCTCTTTATGAACTGGGCAATACCACATTGCATGTCTGGCTGTAGTCTAGTAACACTTACTTCCCTGCCAAAGGCAAAGTCACTGGGTGACGAGATCCTGTTGGCTGGGAATGTGATTTCAAGTTCCTGGGAAGTTGTGTTGTGATGAAAAACTCTGGCTAAACAACAGCTGAGTTTGTTGCTCATAAATTCTTATCCAGTTGAGATACGGTAGGTGAGGAACCAGGCATGGAGCCCTTAGCAGGTTCTCAGCTATTGGCATGTTTTGGTGATGAACTTTGGAAATTGCTTACCTCAGGTTTTATTTATCCAACTAAGCGACATAATTCCTAAGAAGAGAAAGCTTCCCTTTTGCCCTGGATAGTTTTGCTGAAATGAACTGACAATAGACAAATTAACAGCAAACAAGGCATACAGTGTTATTAACATGCATGGGCATAATCATAGGGCAGTGAGTACCCAATACGCCACAAGGCCCAGAGGCTTATATGCCCTTCTCCAAATGGGAGAGAGAGATGGGAAAACATAGACCATTTTTGAGGGCTAGGGAATGATTTTTAGGGGGAATGAATGGCCTGAGAATCAGACAATAATTTGTAAACAATTCTCTTCAGAAGTTGCGTAGGCCCAGGAGACAGAGAATAGCTTGTGACAAAGTCTGTCCAGATTTGGTGTCGTTCTCCATCTTCCTTCCTGTGATGTGAGTTCAGTGAATGAAAACTCGGGGAGGGATTAAAGACGTTCACTTCCACTTTGGTGAGTCCTGTCTTTAGGCAGATTAGGGAGTGTCATAGTAGAGCCTTTCCAAGCATTTGCTGGTTCAAAGGCTTTTAGTTTCAAATGACCAGCATTGCAGAGACTGTGCTGTGGGGAGGCATTCCCTGGATCTCTTTATCCCTGAGTTGCAGAAATAGGTTCTTGGCCTATTGACCTGCTAGGAAGGGTGTGATCTGCCACTCTTGGATGGGACTTCTTGAGATTCCAGAACTTTGTCACTGAGCTTCATTTCAGGTATGAACGCCAGTTGTTAAGAGGAGCTGTTCCAGTTAATAAGGCACTCAAAGACCATGTAGTCTATTCTCAGACAGAGCTTCCCATGGTAAATTTCACAGCTTTTGTTGAATATCCTTGACTTGAGGCTGCTGCAGGAGTCAGCAGAGCTGCCCAAGGAGAATCAGCTGCCCATCATAGTCACCGCGCTCTTTGTAGCACTTCAGAGTTTGCAAAGTACTTTCCTTTCCATTTTGCATGACTTTCAGACATTTTCAAATCAATCAAGTCTTAATACCAGGCAAGGCACATTATTTTTTACTTTAACACATCAAGAAACCTCCCAAGCCCAGTGACGTGGTACACACTTGTGATCCCAGCACTAGAGAGGCTGAGACAGGATGATGGTGAATTCAGGCCCAGCCTGGGCTAGCGAGACCCTATCTCAAACAAAACAAACAAGAGAAGCCTCCTCAAAGAGAGGTGGCTTGGTCCACACTCCACACCCTGAAAGACAGTTCATGCCCGTGTCTGCCCTGCTACGTTTCAGTGTCACCTTCATGAAGTAGAGAAGATAATGGGCCTATTTCTTACCAGGAAAGCATAAGGATAGATGGGGGTCTGTGTGCAAAGGGCTTGCCTGCCTGGCACAGTGTTTGATGATGTTATTTTCAAAGCCCATTAATCTTTCTGTGTGCAATGGCTGTCCCAGCAACTCTGAGCTGAAGTGGTGTGAGTCCCAACTGGGAGCGGGTTAGAAATGCAGCCCACCAGGTCCTGCCCCAGACCTACAGAATCCGACAGCGTGTTACAAGCCAGGAGATTCTGGTGCACAGCAAGGCTGGAGAAGTCCTGGTTTATGTGACTTCCCTGAGGCCTGGCCTCAAAATATTGATGTATTAGTTTCCACTGTTCTGAGATAAACTCTTTTAGGGGGTACATTTTAACATCTCCCAAATCAACGCACATACTGTAATTTATGGTGTATCTCTTAGTTGTATTGTCAGCATTTTTTTCTTCCTTAATGGAACGTTAACTAACTTAGCTTTCAGTTGATGGAATCGTCATCTCAATGAGATATAGTATATTTAATTCACCTCCTTTGATATTTGTCCTTCTGCTTCTTTGTTATTCTCTGCCAGCATACATGTGTCTGTTTTCTGGGACTCGGGCTCATAAGAGCCACACATGTAGTGCTACCCTGCTCCTACTGAGGTGAAGACTCATGAGGTCATGATATCACTCTGATGTCCAGTCCTCGTTCTGATGGCCTCAAAAGAGATGTGAAAGTTGATTTTTTAAATAAAAAATGTAATTCACTTTTCATTATAGCACAAACGTAACAGAAAAAACAAAATATAAGTTAATGTAGCTGTCCAGAGGCTGAGAATTGCTTTTCTTAACCATAATAAGCTCCTGCCTGGACCCTTTCCTCCTTAGACCTTTGTGGAGGGCAGAACCCTGCCTGTTGTATTCACACCCTTAGCATCAGCCACATTTTGATTTCCCAGTCAGCCAGTCCTGGAGCTTCCTGAGCTGGGCTGCAAATTGCAATCAGGTTTTCCTGTCAGGGTCATGGGCCTGTGTGAGCAGAGCGGCTCTCTGGGGGAACAGCAGCTGTGAAGCACCCTCCCAGCTGTGGGCTGGCTGTGACTGGGCCTCTCCTACGTGCAGCCAGGAGAGATAGAGACACCTGTGCACTGGGCTCCTGCCCTTGTGCTGTCACTCAATTGGATGAGTAGCCTGCACGTCATGAATCACTGTGCTTAAGTTAGAATGTTAATTAGAAAGCTCCTGTACAGACTGGGAAGTGACACCAAGGGGAACTCGAGAATGAATATATTTTAGTGGGGAAGATGGCCTAAAATTTATAAATGTACTGCTGCAATTACTCTTACATTTCTCTCACAAGTACTGTGGTCACTGCAAGGTAGATGGTCTTTTGATTTCTTCTCTCCTTTTGTAAACCACTATTGCTATAGGACCAGTTCTTTACGTTTATCCTTCAGAATTTTCCTTCCACAGGAAGGAAAGCTTCCTTTAGCAGGAAGCTGTCTCAGGAAGTGCCCTGCATGGTCTGTACTCTTTGGACATCATTTCACTGATGGCTTTTCCCATAAGACAGCCTGATGCTCTGGGATGGAGAACAGCAGGGAAGACTCAGCCAAATCCCTAGTTTTTCAGGCTTTGGAGTAAGAAAAGTAACAACAGTCTTGGGGATGGAGGCCACAGAGGCATGGGGAGAGGAATCTTGTTTCTGGCAGCGGCCTCCAGGTCCAGGAAGGCAGATCTACACTGGAAATTTTCTTTGGAGAGAAAACATTGGAAATGCTATAGGTGCTTCAGGTTATGTGTCTTAGTTACTTTTCTCATTGCTGAGACAAAATACCTGACACTCAGAGTTAAAGGATGAAAGGTTTATTTAGCTCACAGTTTGTAGAGATTTCGGTCCAGAATCAGCTGGCTCCAAGGCAGGATGGCTTGGCAGACAAAGCGTCACAGAGGAGAAACAATTCATGGCAGGCAGAAGACACCAAAAGCAAGCAAGCAAGAGACCTTAACAACATCTTTCTGCCCCTTTTATATTGTATCTAGGCTACTGGAATTGGGGTAGTGCCAAACCAATTGGTGGACTGATTTAGTAATCACACACCCTTGATCCCAGCATCTCACACTCTAGATTTAGCCACCTCTGCAAAAGCCCCACCTATGACTACATGAGGCTTTGGGAGGACATCTAGATACAAGTCTTAGCACTGTGGCTCACCTGAAATGTATCCGGGGGGGAAGTTAAGGTTTGAGTAAATCAGTAGGGCTCAGACTGTGGTGACGCGTATCAGGGTGGCTGGCAAGAAGAGCCACGTAGAGCCATAGGCTGGAACAAAAAGGGAGTCAGAGGAGCAGGACAGGACATGGGCCCTGGTCTGCCATGCCACACCCTCAGTTGGAGGTTTTCTGCATTTTATGTATATTTAAATTTAGCCTTAAAAGGTTGTGTTTTTTCAAAGAAATAATATATAAAGTGTTCCACTGAAAACAGGCCTGGTGGTGCATGCCTATAATCCCAGCACTCTGGGAGGCTGAAGCAAGAGGATTGCAAGTTGATCCCAGCCTGGGCAACTTAGAGACATATGAAGATCCTGTCTCAAAATGAAAAATAGAAAAAGGGCTGGGATGTAGCTCAGTGTGAAGGCCCTGGTTTAATCCCCAGTGCCCCAGAGATGTGTCCAAGTGAGCCTGCACGCCTCTGGTTCTCTCTCTTGGAGCTGCTGTGACCCTTGCTTTCTTCCAGGAGCAATCAGTGTCCCTCATTTCTGCCTGGCCCTGCTCACAGCTCAGAACAGAGTGTTCTGCCCCACTTCTCCAGCACCTGGCTCCTCTTGCCTCTCCTGCCCAGCATTCTTTCCTTCTCATCTCTGCATCTGCTTGCTGTTCCCAGTGCAGGTGTAGTGTAGATGGAGGCTGCTGACCTCCCGCCTCACACCTCCAGTGTGCCATTCCTTCTCACCTGGTCCCAGTCCTCCCAGAAAAGTATCTTCCAGGACTTTGTCCCTGACATTTTTGCATTACTTATTCCATCTCCTGAAAACATCACCCAGGGAACAGTAGTGTTGAGGCTGGGAACCTGGTTCGCTCCCCTTCTGCTTGTCTCACACCCTCAGGCCTCCATCTTTCTCACCCCCCAGAGTTGGGGTGGTCAGCATGTCTGTGGCACTGAAGCCATCACCAAAGGGAGCCACAGAGTTGTCTTGGGTTTAACCCTTCTCACTCTCTCACCCCATGAAGAGAGCCCCCAGTAGGCAGAAGCAGTTCACAGCTGACGTGCAGTCTGGCTCCTGAAGATCTCAGTGGAATACGAGCAAGCTGAATACTGACAGCGGCACATGGAAAGGATCATCTACATGCTTAAGTGGGATTTATCCTGAAAATGCAAGGATGGTTCAGTATACGCCAGTATGCACTGCATAAACAGGATGTACAAATTAAAATGAAGGACAGAACCACACATGCAGTAGATTCAAGAAAAGCATTTGACAGAATTCTGTAACCTTCCTTGAGAAAAACTCTCAACAAATTAGGTATAGAAGGAGTGCATCTCGACACAGTGCAGGCCCTGTGTGACAGACCCACAGCTAACTTCATGACTTATCTATCATACACCAACTCGAAGCTAAAAGCCTTTCCTCCAAGATCAGGGACACCACAAAGATGCCCACTCTGGTTCCTTCTCTTCAGCATCATGCTTGCCAGAGGGACGAGGCAAAAGAGAGAAGAAAGAAGTTAAATAGTCTCTGCTGCTGACATGATTTTACATGTAAAAAACCCTAAAGACTCCTAAAAACCAACTGAACTGATAAAGTTATGATTCACAAATAATGAAGTTGGAGGGCCGGGGATTTAGCTCAGGGGTGCTGCCACCTGCCTCGCAAGCGCAAGGTCCGGAGTTCGATCTCCAGTACAAAAAAAAAAAAAAAAAAGAAGTTGGACATTCAGTAAAGTTGCAGGATGCAAAATCAACACATGAAAATCATGCCGCCTGCCTCGCAAGCACAAGGTTCTGAGTTCAATCCCCAGTACCAAAAAAAAAAAAACCATACAAAAATCAGTAGCATTTCTATATGCTGACAACTATCCAAAAAGAAATTTTTTAAATTCTGTAAATAAAATAAAATATTTAAGAATAAATAAAATATTTAAGGATAAATTTAATCACAGAAGTGAAAGATCTGCACAGTGGTGCTATAAAACATTAATGAAAGAAATTGAAGACATAAATGGAAAAATAACCATGTTTAGGGAATGGAAAATCGGTAGTATTAAAATGTCCATCCTATCCAAAGAGATGTACAGATTTAGTGTAATCCCTATAAAAATTCTGAAACTTTATTTTTTTTCTGTGTGGGGAATTGAACCTAGAACCTTATGCATGCTAATCAAGCACTCTACCACTGAGATACAACCTTGCCCTAAAATCTGAAACTTTTTGAGCATCATGTTGGAATCTAAAAAGTTTTGGATTTCAGATTATCAGATTAAGGATACTCAACTGGTAAAGTCTATTCAGATATTCCAAAGACCAAAAACCTCTGGAATACTTCTGGTTCCCAGCATTTTGGATAAAGGTTACCCAGCCTGTGTCACTGCCTTCATGAAAGGTAGTAAACTTACATTCATATGTATTTTTTTTTGTACCAGGGATCAAACGTGTATTATTTTTGTTACTGTGTTTGCTTTGAAGGTCATGACCTTCCCATTCAGGCTCTAGTATACTCTAGTATTTCTCCTTCAGTCCTTAGTACATTGTTATATGCACAGTGTACTAAGAAAAGACACCAAAGAAGTATCACTGGACCCAAAGCTCTGGGACACTCCTTTTATTGGAACAGAGTCTTTTTTTTTCTCTTCCGTTTTTTTGATTTGTTGCTATTTTAAAACTTTAAAGAAAATTCAAAGATAATAATACCACATGTTTGCCCCACTCCAAATCAAACTTCTTTCCCTTCTCTGTGTTCTTGTCCAGTCTCTGTTACGAACACTTTGCTCAAGTTTTCCTCCATTGTAGATGGCTTTATGACAGATAATTCCATTGGTTTTTCAAGGAATCTACCTGTTGGGGCTGTGTTGAGTTAACTTCCCATTTTCTGCTGTGGTGCTGCAGTACTCAGCGACCTTTTTCCCCACAGAAGCTCTTCCTCTGGTTGTTTGCAGAGTCATCCCCTGGAATGGGCATGCCCGGTCAAAGAGCAGTATCTGTATGATTCGGTAGATGTGGTCAAATCATCTCCCAGAGGGGAGACCAGACTCTCCTGCTGCTTGCAGGCATGGGGAGTGTGGGCTGTTTCCCAGCAGCCTGGCCAGCAGAGTCCGCCTTGTGTTTCTCATCTTCTCCCCCGAGCTCCAGCTCCCAGCCTCCTCTCGGCAGACTCTGGATGGGACAGGTGTGTTATGGGCATGATTCAGTGTCCTGCTGCATCAGTAAAATGTGGTGTTTATTCAGATCTCACAGAGTTAGCAAACTCTGCCCAAGTCATTCTGCAGGAATGTCTGTTCTGCTTCCAAGAAAATTCATAGGTATTGGCCAGAGGCCAGGCTGCTCACAAATCTGACCACAGGCCTGTGAGCAACAGTAGGGCAGAACTTAGCCGTCTCCTATTTTCTCCTTATTAAGATCTATTTGCCTCACCTCCTGGAAGGTAGTGTGGGTGGGGATGGTTGGGTCAGGACTTTCTCGCCCTTCCTTAAGAGTTAGTTCCTGTTGCATGGAAGAGAAGCAAAGCATGATAGAAAACAAGTGTGTCAGAATATATCAGTGAGGGAGCTAACTCATGGTTCTAGTTTGTTTCTTATAAGAACCTCATGAGCCACTGAGGTAATTCTCAATTTAAACTCTAGAACTGGACTGTACAAAGGCTTCAGGAGTGGATGTGTCTAAGAGAGACAGTCTAGTACTCCTGGCTTATGCTCGAGTTATTTCTGTACTAAAACTGTTTTCACCTGGCTAATCCTTGAACATTTCTGTAGACAGGGAAATCACTGAAGTTTAATCAGTTTCATTCTTGCTCTACCCAGGGATGGCAGTGGGCCCTCTGTCTGTAATCCCTTTTCCTGTCCTATGACCAGGGCCATACAAATAAGCCCAGACCTCCCTTCCTGTTCCCCTCAGGTTACCGAAGATAGCAGAGTCCCCTCTGACTTATTGTGCATTTCACTATCTATAACTTACCTGGATTTATCCTTTCTGACTGTTTGTTTTCCTGTTGTTTCTCAGTTAAGACGATAAACTTTTCACCTAGCATCTCTGGCTGAGGGGGCTGAAGGAACTCATAGGGGATCTCATCCGTGTTCCTAGGTAGCAAGACTGTGCTCTAGGTGAGAATGGTGGTGGAAAAGTTACAAGAGTGCACACACACATACACACAGACACAAAATGCGAACCCAGGACCAATGTGAGAAAATGTAAAACGAAACAAAATACAAGAACAAAAGCTGGGAATTAGTTTTTTAAAAAATTAGACAAAGGAAAAGGCCTGAAGAAACATGTCAAAAGCAAATGAGAATAGTGGCATGCAAAAATACATGGTTTGAAAGAAAATTATATGTAAGAATAGGATGACCAGCAAGAAGGAAGATAATTCTGTGCAGCTGGTAATCAGTAGAGGCAGCAGCCACCAAGGATTCATTCATCAACCATAAATCAGGCATCTCTACCATGTACAACCTCACTGCCTTCCCCTGCTCCTAGGTCTCTGAGAGGCCAAGTTTAGGCACCACAGAATCCATTATATTAATCTTTTCCTTATTGCTAATCATTAGCTGTGTCTCGCCCCTTCTGCCCCTCCCCACAAACAAACAAAAGTACAGAATCCCAGACCCCTGAGAGTGAGCACCGTGCTGTGAGCTTCTGTCCCATGTGAAGATGTATTGGGTCAGGTAGGGCACTCAGCTCTTCAGTCATTTGCTCTCTAGATGTGGCTGTGGAGGTGTTTTGGAGACCAGTTAACTTTAAAGGAGATTTTTCTCTATAATCTGGGTGGGCCACATCCAGTCCATTGAAAGATCTGAAAAGCAAAATTGATGCTTCCTTGAGGAAGAAAAATTCCACCTATGGACAGCAAGGTTAGTTCCTGCCTATCTGAGATCTATCCTATGGATTTCAGACTCACCAGCCCCACAGTCACATAAGCCAATTCTGTAAAATAAATACACACATACACACACACACACACACACACACACACACACACACACACACGGTGGGCTGTTTATCTCTATGGTTCTGCATCCATGGATTCAACCAACTGCCAACTGAAAATATTCAGAAAAAAACTACATCTGTACTGAACATGTACAGACTTTTTTTTCTTGTCATTATTCCCTAAACAATATGGGATACCAACTATGTACATAGATGTACACTAAATTAGATGTTATAAGTCATAGAGGTAATTTAAAGTATATAGGCAGATGTACATAGGTTCTATGCAAATACTATAACATTTTACTTAAGGGACTTGAGCATCTTATGTGGGGAGGGGGGTGTCCTGGATCTGCTCCTCACAGATGCTGTGGGACTGATATATATATATATATATATATAATTTGTGTGAGTATGAGTGTGTTTAACTATGTGCATGTCCTCCTGATCCTGTCTTTCTGGTAGAACCCTGACTACTACATCTTTAAACCCTTAATTATGTAATTATCATAGAAATTGAGCACTTCATTTACTATCTTGAGTTTTCTCCTTATTTCATGGATGATTATCTTAGGGCCCCACAGCCTGGGCGTTTATTCCCAGTGCACTAGGTGCCAAGCATGTTCTCCAGGCTATGCATATGTGTCAGTTAATGTGGTGAGTCCCAGACTGTAACTAAAGAAAGTAGAAGCGAAGAGCTTCTCAATGAAGGGGGTTCCTTACTGCTCTCTCTGGGCCCTCCTTGCCCGGCCATATCTCAAGACATGGTACAGAGCCAGGTTTTGAACTAACAGTGATTTTAGTGTTCATTGTTCCGTATGAGTTTTGGGGAAACTTTTAACCACTTGGGGTTTTTCTTTTGTACCTGCGACTTGAGAATTTTACCACAGAATGGAGAGAGTGCTGATAGCTGTTCTGATAAACGTTAAAACTACCCTGAGGTAAGGTTGCATTCCCTGAACATTCATTTCCCAGGAATCATCTGTCGGTCCAGTGTTTCAGGGTTAGCACTTGTTTCTGCCTGTTCTGCACCATGATTATTTATTGTAATTATTATGATAATTTTAGGTCACAGATGCCACAAAGCCCTGGGTGAAACTGAGCTCAGGAGTAAAACTGAGCTTCAGTACATCCTAAATGAAACCTTTAGTTCAGAGCTAAGTGCAACAGGGAGAAATTCCAGGGTCTGCCTCAGTCATCTGAAATTATAGTCAGCAAGGAATTGAATTGAACTGCATTACCTGGACCATTTTCTTGCTCTAGATTTAGCTTCTTGGTAAAAGCACAAGCTTTGAGAAAATTACCTTATGAATCCCAAATTGGGCAGAAAAGAGTGAGGAAATGAGGATATCAGAACATTCTTTTCTTTTCTAACTTGTTCTGCTGGGGAACAGTGATTTATAAAAAATAGAGAGCCCTACCCTGCGCAAGGTAGGAAGGAGAGGAGAACACCTGAGAATTGTCCCTCTCAAGCTGTCGTCGGGCACGGTGAGCTCAGATGGTGTGAATCAAAACTACTCTTGGGCTAGGGCGACCCTTTGTTGTAGAGTGCTTATGAGACCCAGGGTTCAATACCCTAGCAAAACAAAACAAAATTTAACTATTCTGGGTGGCTCACTTTTTGTGTATTTTGAAATCCTTTTAAAATCAGCTCTAAAAATATTAAATCAAGCCAAGCAAAATAGCATTGCAAGTATAGGGTGGCTTCAGTGTTCACATCCTTCACAGTTTGAAAGCTAAAATGAAAACGGGATTTTTGGAATGTTGACCTGGAAACCAGTGCTGAGGGAGAGTCAGCGGCTCCTGCCTGGCCTCCTCTCACTACGTTCTGAGCCCATGGGCCTGCTGGCGTCCAGGAGAGAGCTCCTGAGCCAGTCTTCCCACCCTGGGTGCTTGCCAGGTAGGGGAATGCAAGTGGGCATGACCCTTCCTGATCTGATTGGTTTCTTGCTGGTTCTGACCATTACTGTGGGCCCGCTATGGATTATTTCCTCCTTAGTGACATCCCTCCCTCCTTACAGCTTTGTTATTGGAGGTGAAAGGAGGGAGCACTTGTCAGCATTTGAGTGAACTGAATACATTATTTCGTTCTCCTTTGCAGTCCAAATGAACATGTGGTGGGAAACCCAGTAAGACACCATTACACCCTGCAAGGTCAGCAGAATTTTGCAGCAATGACAACACCACACCACCCATGTAGGAACTCTTTTGCCCAAGGCACTGATCATGATGCACTGCTTTGGAGAGCACCTCAGCATTGTCTAATAAAGGCAAAGAGGGAGCATTTCCACCTGTAGGCCCCAAGGGTTCGACTCTAATGGGGCCAGAGGGATGCGCTAGAATGTTGTCTTTATGCTGGGTATCAGAGCCCCACATTAGAAACAGCTGAGATGCTACTGAGCAGAAGGATGAATGAGTAAGCCATGGTTTTATGCATCAATAAGAATAGACAAACTATAGCTACCCACAACATAGGTGCTCTCTGTCTTGCTCACACCCTCTTTCTCTCTCCCTCTCCCTCTTCCTTTCCCACTTTGCTTCCCCTTGGCACTCCCCTTGTTATGCCTTGTGTGTAGATGTCCCCCCAAAGCCTCATGCAGTCTTCAGTGGGGCTTTTTTCTGAGGTGGCTAGATCTAGAGTGTGTGATGCTGGAATTGATTCATAATGGGGCTAGGCCCGAGGGCACTAGGATTAAGGGCATGAGTCCTATCTGTCCTAAGTCATCTGAATAAGATAAAAGGGGCAGAAAGATGCTGTTAAGGTCTCTTGTTGCTTCTGCTAACTTCCACCCGCCATGAACTGTTGCCCCTCTGTCATGTGCCACCCTGCCTTGGAGCCAGCCAATTATGGACCAAAACCTCTACAAACTGTGAGCTAAATAAGCCTTTCCCCCTTTAACTTTGTCTGTCAGATATTTTGTCTCAGCAATGAGAAAAGTAACTAAGACATCTCTTTTCCTCCCTCCCTCCCTCCCTCTTTCTTTCTCTCTATGCTGGGGATAGAACCCAGGGCCTCATGCATGCTAGGCAAGTGCTCTACCACTGAGCTACAACCCCAGCCCTTGGTCCCTCATAAAAACACAATACTGAGGAACAGAAACAAGTCATATGAGAATGGATATCATATGATTTCATCAACCAAAAGATTAGAAATGGGCAAAAAGCAAGCTCTGTTGATGAGGAATGTAAACATAGATGGCCAATCTCAAAAGCCAAGAGTTGAATTGCTATTATAGAAGCCAAGGTGTTTATCTCTTGGAAGGAGGGGCAGGATGCTGTGGGGAAGCTGAGTGTTTACTTTGTAATTACTCTCTATGCTATGTGGCTTGTGCATGTCTTTGTGTGTTTATCTCCTACACATACCCAACGAGATGGAAAATGGTTCTTTAGAGTTGCTCAGTCAGATGTGGCTCATACTTGCCATTGGCAGGTCGCAGGGTCTTTGTTTCGGTTTTAGGAACCATCCTCTCAAACCTGCCTCACTACAGGGCGTCTCAGATGGACCCAGGCACCCATGCAGCCCTGAGATCACCTGTGTGTCCCTCAGCCATGGTGGTAGGTATCATAGGTCCCCTTTCTCTCCCCACTCCTCAGGGACCTCTTTGGCTGCCTTGAAGTCCCAGGAAGCTGGGACAGCAGGGGGAGCTCCAGCTCTCCAGTGCCCAGCCTCCTGAAAGGCAGGGCCACCTTGTAGGGTAGAGGACTGCCCTTTGGCCAATGAGGGTTCTGAAGCAGGACTCTAGATAACCTTTTAGGGAGGCAGAGGATCTGCCATGATCTGACCTGTGTCTAGTGGCCCTCGCCTGCACCCTTCCCTGGGAGCTGGACGCTGGGCATGCAGCTGTGCCTCTGGTGTGGGGACCCCAGGGCCCTGGCCAAGGGCTAACAGAACCACCAAGGCTGCCAGTGGTTAGTGGCCTCTCATGGATGGACTCACTGTGGCAGAAACCACTGGGGGAAAGACCCGGAGCGCAGACCCCACAGTAATGCTGTGGTCTGACCCTTGAAGGGCTGAGGGAAATACTTCAGCCCCTGTCCACCCTCTTCACTATCCACCCCCCACCAAGGTGCAGAGGTCCTCAGGTGGGAGTGAGCTGCATTCTTCATGCATCACTGCTGCTACTTCCCAAAGCCAGTGTGCAAGGCAGGGCCAAAAGCAGGCCAGGAAACACAGCCAGTAGCTTGGAAGGCTGAGCTAAGCACATAACAGCTTCCCTTTTGCCTTACAGAAGAGTCAAGGCCCCCACCTTGGCAGATAAGGTCATGGTTTTAGGCTACATTCCATCAAAGAATAAACATTTCTTACAGACGCATTAATAGTGGAACAAGGCCAGACATGCAGGCAGGTGGAGCTGTGAACACCTTCCCATTCTCTGAATAGCACAGGTCCTACCCCCCACCTCCTACACCAATGTCCAGAAAGCCTTTCTGGCCCTTCTCCTCTGATACTCCATCCTTACTGCTCCCTGGCCCTTCGTCCTCTCTACCTCCAAAGCTGTGTGTAGCCACACACTGTAGGGTGCGAACAGGGGGCAGGGGAGGCAGGTGCAGATTGATCGCAGATACTGAAAAGGTGAGTATTTGACCATGTCACAGAATATTCTCCTTTCAGGACCCAGGTGTATACAATATTTTTGTGGTGCAATATCTGATCAAATTTCAACAGTGAGTGCCTTGAGCAGTACTTGGAGATCCCGTCCTAAAGGAGTCAGGGTGGGAGTGCTGGTTAGTTCCAGGGAACTCATCTGTGTGCTGCTCCTTTCCCCACATAGGAAGGAATTGTGTCTCCCGGGGATCTGGACCTCGTCATGGCTGATGGACTGGGCATGCGCTATGCATTCATCGGACCGCTGGAAACTATGCACCTCAATGCAGAAGGTATGTGTCTAGGCAGGGCTGAGTACTGAGGTTCTTCATTATTTCTCTGGGTTTGGTGAACACCCATAAGTTGCCCTCTCATTTTTAACTGCTGAATAGAAACAGCAGCACCTGTGGGAGACAATCAGCAGTCTGGGAGATTCACAGGCACAGACTGGGACACAGAACACTGTGCACTGAAGTGTAAACCCACGTGGAATCCATGATCCACGGGCTGTGAGTAGTGACAAAACTGAAAAGAAAGAAAGAGGGACATGATATAATGGAGACTCTTCTGCATTTCCTCCTGCATGGCAGAAGAAAAAGTGCTATTTCCCTGGAGAAGATGAGGAAATTATTTAGAGGCAAGAAGAAAGAAAAAGATGAAAAGGTGTGAAAACTTATCCCTCTGCTGGAGTGCTACCTAAACATGGTAGCACTAAACATGGAAGTGTGCTTCCTCTAGCTGTAGGTCTACCTTGCAGAAGGCCCAGGAGCTGTGAGGCAGTGGCTTCATGGAACAGGAGCCGGTGCAGACACATGGGGTGGGGAGGCGAAGACATTCACCCAGAGCCAATCTCAAAGCTGACCTACGTGAGCCACCATCTGGTAACTCTAAAAGATAACTTGAGGACAAGAGTGAAATTCCATAAACCAGACTTTGAATGGTGTAAAAGAAGACATCTGTAAAACAACCAACCAATAAAGCCTATACCAAATTAAAACAAAATATATCATAAAAGCTATGTATCAAAATCTTGGCAGATGCTACCTAGACGTATGGCTGTCTTTTAGTATTGAAATGATAGGTAACTTATTATCTTTTGTGGTTTTTTTGGTACTGGGGATCAAACTCAGGACCTTGTGCTTACAAGGCCGGCAGCAGCACCACTGAGCTACATCCCGGCCCTAACTTACTGTCTTTTCACTTCTCTGCATTGTCATAAATTTCTATAATTACTCTATATAACTTGAACAGTGACATCTTTAACTGTTAAAACATACTTAGAAAGAAAAAGGAAACATTGTATCTAACTCCATGGTCTACGTTTAACCATGGATATTGAGAAATGGGCTCTTCCAGAAAAAGGTGACTATAGTTATGCATGCGTGTTCCTGTATTTGAAGGGGTGGAACCAGAATGAAAAACTAGAAAAGGCAGGCAGACAAGCTTGGGCTCAGTGTGTGCAGGAAGAACTTTCTAGTAACTGGAACTTGTGTCTGGGAGAGGGCAGGTTGTGAGCGGTGAGCTGGAGAGCTGTGTTTAGGTGTAGAGAGGAAACTCCTGGGTTGACGTGGAAGGGGGAGGTGTGGACCTCTGGGAATCTGTTTGACTTCAGTTTTGTAATTCCATGACACCTTGGTTATTAACTATTGTTCAGTCCATTTTCACCACAGTCGTTCATGAAATACTTTCCCATGAATAATTCTAGGCTGTTTTACTAGACATGTTCTTGCACACAGAGGGTATACATAGGATTTGGGGAGTGGACTGGCTGTGTGTGCCACATAAATGTCCAATAGCTGGTGTGAGTCTTCCTTAAAGTTGAGTGTGGCTAAGAGTAGCTGAAGGCCAAGAGAGAGGACACTCCTCAGCCACTGGCATGCAGTTTTGCAGAAAGATGTCCACTGACCATGGAAAGCTAATGTAAAGAAAGATGCCCACATACAAGTGAAGCAAGATACTTTAAAAGTATCGGGCCAGGGATGTAGCTCAGTGGTGCCATGCCTGCCTGGCAAGTACAAGGTCCTGAGTTCGATTCCTGGTACCAAAAAAGGGTATCATTAAATTAGTCTTGGATAATTTCAGATTTTTTTCAACCAGATCTTGTAAGTGGTGAAGATATTTAAACATTTGAAATGTGTATAAACACTGCCTGATAACTACATATTTTTCTTTCTTTCTTTCTTTCTTGAGAAAAATAAGATAATTGAGGTATTATGAGAAATCAGTAGGGAGAGAACTGAGAACAGCTTTGAGTCTCAAACAAATAGAAACAGAAACCAGTGACACCAGAAACTCAAGAACCAAGTGGGGTGGCAGACAGGAAGGAGGCCTATAGCGATTTTTCAAACAAAGCCGATATGATAAGCAAACCTAATTGCCTTAATATGATAATGCAGGACGGATGTAGTTTTCAACTTCAGAGCATTCCAGAGCCCAGAGTTAGACAGTTATAAGATCTGGCTGGGAATCAGTGGAAATGTCCATTATTCTCCACAGTGTCACCCAGAATATATCAAGATTGGAGAAGGAGAGTTTTTCTCTTTTGGCTGATACTGTTTTCATAAAGTTAAGCCTCTCGGGTTAAGGGGACTCTTTAGTCCTAGAAGTTGCCATTTATCTAGAACTAGTGCAAATATTTTAGAATTTGTTTTTAATCTAATAAAATAGTACCTGAAAAACAGGAAGGCCGTGTGCTTACTCTACTGTTTTGGCTACTTTTTAAAAGCATTGTCCTTGAAGGACAAGCTCTTGGTTCAGTCCTTCTGACCTCAGGAACCAGTCAGTCAGGTCCCTGTTCTGGCTTCCCCCTCATTAGCTGTATAACCTTGAGTCAGTACTTTATTCACCTCAGCTTTCCCATCTGTAAAATGAAATGACAACAATAACCACCTCCTGTGGCTGGTGTGAGAAGTAACCCTGATGGTGGCCAGTTGGTTGGCACAGATTAATCCTTAATAGAAATCTTCATAGAGTTTTGCCTCGTTTAATTTACTGTTCTTCCAAGTTTTTGTTGTTAATTTTTTGTATGTTTATTTGCTTTTCAAAATTTTCCCCAAAAGATTCACATGTGTAGGAGGGAGAAATGCAGACTACAGATTGACTTTTCTTGCTCTGCAATAGGGAGACTTCAGAGTTAAGTGCACGGTTTAACTGGTGTGCTTTGCTGATCTGGGCTACCTCGGGACATCCCTTGAGGCTACTCGGGCTGTCCTCCTCTACTCTTCTCTCTGTAAAATGACATCTCAGAACCTGGTGCCCTGGAATTCACCTCTAGGTGAAGTGGTTGTTACTCTTAAGTGTAGACACTTATCTTTTTTTTTTAATGGTGCCTGGAGGGTTTGGATCATCTCTGTGGAGCTGCTGTTTATCAGAACAAGAACCCACACAGATGGAGCAGGGTCTGGTGAGAGATGGCCCCGGGTGGTTCTGTCTCCCTGGCCTTAGGGATGTCCTCCCTTAGGGTTGGGAATTTGATCCTGGGAGGAGGAATAGATAGTGTTGCTCTGAGCTTTCAGGCCTTTCTGATCTGCTTCCATAAGTCCTGTGAAACCCTGTCTCTTACAGCACATGGGTTCATGTAGATGTGGGTTCATACACTGGGTGAGTACCTGGAGCCAGGCATGTGCCTCCCTGTGAGTGTCAGCCCTGCGGGCATGCCGGGGCGAGCCCTAGGTGGAGTCTGATACTGCCCCACAAATGTGACAGATGGGAAAGTTTTCTGGCTGTGCATCTTGGGGTACCTGTAGGTTTAGGATGACCCTCCTCTTGTCTTTGGGGCCTCACAGCCGAAGAATCCTGAATTAATTCAGAGGTAAATGTGTCACTTGAGTTGAATCCCACGGCATTGCTGTTCACCAAGGAGAGGTTGAAGAGTTGGCTCCTGAGGGGGTCTAGGTGCTTCTGCCCTCCCTAAAAGGGTAAATATTTCCCACTTCCTCCTGGTATGGTTTGGAATTTGAATGTCTTCCAAAGGTCCCTATGGAGCCTTGGTCTTCAACTTACAGTGTTATTGGAAGGTGGGGACAGCTTTAGAAGAAGAGGCCTAGTAGAAGGACATTAAAGGTGGCTGCCCTTGAAGGGCTGTTGGGACCCCAGCCCTTTCCTATCTCTCCTTGCTTCCCAGCTGCCATGAGGGAAGCAGCTTTGCCCCACCATGCACTCCCCGACACGATTACTGCCTCCGCACAGGCCCAAAGCAACAGTACATGAACATGGGCTGATCAAATGTTCATAAAGTGCCAGGGTGGAGGCAACAAGCCAGGCCCAAGGGACACCGTGCTCTTCAGGGCTGCAAGGTCAGAGAAATAATATGTGCCTACCATAGAATTCCTCTTTGCCCTGGGCCATCAGGTAATACATCTCCCACCTCTCTCTGGAGAAGACCAGAGATAACCCATCCCTGGGGCAAAGCCCTCTGAATCAGTGTCTTAATTTGTATTATAGCTGCCCTTGCTGATATGGTGGATTCTTGTTTTCATGCCATTTCAGGTATGTTAAACTACTGTGACAGATACAGCGAAGGGATGAAACGTGTCCTGAAGACTTTTGGACCCATTCCAGAGTTTTCTGGAGCCACAGTTGAGAAAGTTAACCAGGTGTGTGGACTCATTGCTGATGACCACTCTGGCTGTCACCTTCCCCTCTGCCACCTGCCAGTGGGACTCTGTCTGCAGGAGGAATCTTGCCCCCTTAATTTTGGTGGTTCCTTTTTCCTGACTTTGCCCATCCAGGTCACCGGCAGACCTTACAAGCAGTGTGACCAGTGAATGAATGGAAACTTACCTTGGTGGCCTCTAAGATTTGGAAAACATATGTTAATTGGGGTTTTCTGTTTCTTGGGCCTTTGAAAGCAATGTAGAAAAACTCGGGATGAGTAGGAACCATAAGTATACTCCTGGTAAGTTCTTTCATTAATGCTTCACCTCCCCTCCTTTTCTTCCCCAGGCCATGTGTGCGAAGGTTCCCAATGACCCAGGGCACTTAGCTGCCAGAAGGCAATGGAGAGATGACTGCCTTATGAGACTTGCCCAACTGAAGAGACAAGAGCAACCCCAGTAAATGTTTCCTAATGCTACTGTCGCTCTTCCATTGAAGCCCTGTTTGGGAAAATTGAAAGTATTCAATCCAGTGTCTCTAAAGCAGAGAGCAGCCTGGGGTGCATGGCCTGAAGATTCAGAGCCCTCTCCCTTTTGTTTAACCACTGAAATGTCTATAGGCTGTGTCTCCTGGTAACCTGGAACATCAGCCTGGACTTAGGTGTCACAGCAGCACTTGGGTTTGATTTCCTGCCTCCTGGGAAAATAGTCTAAAGATTTTAATCTTTTCAGTACAATTACTTATGGCTACATTTTATAGTCAATGATTGTGGCTTCCTGTTATTTTAATCAGTGGCAAAAATATTCTTGTAATCAATTTTCTAATCCCTTTCTGTGTACTGTGTGGATCTGCATTTATAAGGCAATTATCTTCATTATACTAATCTTTATTGTAAATAAAAGTTTTTGATTCCATAAAGACATTCTTTTTCTTCTGCTCTTCCTGAGAACAACAGCACTCAATTCTGGTTATTGGCATGTCTTGGAGTGACCACGACAGATAAGTAATGAGCAGATACTTTGTTCTGGGTCCTTTGTCTGTTATTCAGCAAAAACCATTTAGTTTGGGTCAGTACTTCCCATAGTTGGTTCCACAGTGCCCCGTGACTGTCTGGTCAGATATATTTGAGAAGTACCATTGACTGCCTACCCTTGAGGACCTCCATTCCTACAGCAAATCAAGGGCTGCAAAGTTCTACAGAAAAGAGACCCACTCTACCCATCGTATTCCATTGCCTCTTATAACATGGGGTCTTTTCTAGCCCTGGTCCCCAGAACACTGGGAAATAGTAGTTCTAAGCCACACACATCACAATGACTTTGAGCAGCAGATGCCACTGTGGGGCCCCTGGGCCTTGCTGTTTTGCTGACTGACACCTCAGCTTTACCTGGAGGGAGCTGCCTTTCCTCCAGGCTCTCCTGGTGCCGAAAGCAGCATCACTAATGGGGAACCATTTGGAAGTGGCGCTTTCTGCTGACAGACGATGTATGCCAGCCGTCACAGTCACATTCGTGTAGTCCCACAGGATATGCTGAGCAGCTGAAAATGCCAGGCAACAGCCATATGATCCCTGCTTCTGCAAAGGTTACAGAAGATAACAAAAAGAGACTTAAACATAATTGGTGCTCCAGCGGGGCCACACACGTGGGGCTCTGGTACCTGGGAGATGAGCCCTAGAAAGATTTGAGGAGGTTGCTGAGGAGCTGCTTTGGGTAGGAGTCAGCCAGCCCTTCTAGCAGGGGAAGAGTTTAAGAGGCCTGGGCTGTGCTGGAAAGACAGGCTACAGAAGGTGGGGCTTGACCTTGGGGAGCTGTGAGGCCATGCCAGTAGCTAGACCCTCACTTGGGACCAAAACCTTTTGTGGGTAGGAAGTGGCCTGCTCAGGTCAGGACTCAGTAAGTTCATTCTGATAGCAAAAGAGATGGAAGTGGAGGTGGAGATGCTGTGGAGCGGGCCGGAGCTGTGAAGCAGGCTGGGCCTGGCCATCATGGACAAGCAGTAGTGCCAGCAGGGCTGGACACTGCACTCTAGAGGGCCAGGAATCCAGGAGGAGGGGCTGGAAGTGTGAACATCCCAGATGGTAAAACCCCACTGGAGAGAGGATGTGGCAAGATGTGAGGGAAGGTCTCAGCCCAGAAAGGGCTCCTCCTTCTCCTTGATTAAGTTTTAGGTACTCCCTAAACTCTGGTGACTCAAGCCCTGTGTTTCCTACCAGGGTTGCTTCACCATCCTTGGGGTTCCCTGACACTTCTGCTTGTTTCCAGTTTTTCCTTGTGTCCAGTTCCTCCTTGCTTCCAGTAACCTGCTTTAGCCTACTCCGTCTCCTCTGCTGAGTCCCTGCACCATCCTCTGACAGGTGAGCTACTTGGGCATGGGGCACAGGTGAACCCCATATACGGTCCATTTGGCACACCGCACCTGTGAGCCACAGGAGCAAGGACCAGCCACAGAGCGAAGATACGGCAGAGACCCCAGATAAGCTAGGCAGGAGCAGCCTGGGGGATGGAAGTGGGCACCAGATGGGAACATGTTCATCTCCAGGCCGAGTTCTGTTTTCCCACTTTTGCATGAAGTATTTTTGTGTGGATTGTCAGGCACATTCTGAGGTACAGTCAACCTCCCATATTTGCAGGTTCAGAGTATGAGGATTCAACCAACTGAGGATCAAAAAATATGACAAATTCCAGAAAGTTCCAAAACATTACATGTATAGACTTTTTCTTATTAGTCTCTAAGTAAACATTGTAACAGCTATCTGGATAACACATTGTATTAGGGCTTATGAATCATCTAGAGATGATTTTGCATACGGGAGGATGTGTGTAGGTTCTATGCAAATGCTATGCCATTTTTTAAAAAAGGATTTAGGCAACTGGAGAGTTTGGTTTCCTCCATCATCCTGGAACCAGTACCCTAAGGAAACTTAGGGATGGCTATATTAAAACAGCACAGGGGCTTCATGGTTTGCTTATCACTATCATAACACATAATGAGGAAGAATGAAAGAAATGATGAGGTAGAACAACAACACCCAGAGATTTTCACCTAAAAGCTGAAAAAAATATTAGGCATCTCAAGCCTGAGAACAGTGGAAAGCACATCTGTGGCTCTGGACCAGCCAGCATTAGGAAGATGGCTCTGCAAACAGCTGGAAAGAGCTGGAATTGGTCTGACACGCGGCTGCAGGGAGAGCCAGGGATGGGAGCCCAAGCTCACGTGCAGCCCAAGCAGTCACGTCTGAAGAAAGCAACTCTGATGGAAACGCGATCACCAGGGCTTACAGGAGGCCTCTCTACTCTGTCGCTTCTTGTTGCCAGGAGTTGCAAAATGCTTAATGTCTCTGAGGAGTGGAACAGCTGCACAATGAATGCTGTGTACCCATTTCCTATGTCTGTCCTTCTGTCCAGGGTTCCATCCAGGACACTACTCCACGTGTCACTATGTCTCTCTGAGTTCCTCTCATCTGGGCCAGTTTCTCAGTCTTGTGTTGCTTTTCAGTCCTAAAGAGCCTGGGCCTAGGACCCTGGAGAATGGCAGCAGTCTTGGTTTGTCTGGCATTTTTCTCACGAGTAGTCTGGGACCAGGTTTTGGATTAGATGAGTGTCCTTGTTACAGCACATCAAGCACGTAATGTCCAACTAACATTACTAGCTAGGGTGTTGGCCTTCACCACATGAGTTTGCCAGGTTTTTCCCCTGTGAATTCCTGTTACAAAATAGGAGTGGATTAGGAGGACCAGCCTATTAGAGATGGTTCTGACTGGTTTCTGAGTCATCTTCTCAGCAAAGTATCTTCTCAGCAAAATGTCCAGCCTCATGGTGATGCACATCTCTGAGCCCAGTGTCTACTCAGAGTACCCACAGTGCTCCCTGTGTACCAAGATCAGAACGATTTCCCAGTTCTGCACACTTAGCTTTGGGGCATGCAGTTCCTGTGATTCATATCTGGTTCCTACTTGGTGTGAAGGTAAAATTTTGTTTTTGTTTTTGTTTTTGTTTTTGGTACCAGGGATCGAACTTGGGTCCTTGCACTTGGGCAATAGGCACCAAATCCACTGAGCTAAATCCCCAGCCCCAAGGTACAATTTTTTAAAAAAATAAAGGCCACAACTTGTGACTGGGAAACAATTTGCTAATGCATATAATGCATGTACAGTTCATGAATGATAAGGGAATTTTCTCATACTAATCCAAATCAAAAGACTGATGCCAAAACCAGAGCACCAATCTTATTTATTTAAATAGACTCATCTACTCCAAGTGTTGAGGTCAGAAACACAAAAACAGGGAAAGCATACCTGCTCTCATCAAGCTACACTATAGTTCTAGTGGGGGAAAGCAAACACGATCAATTGGCAAGGTGTAGACTATATCAGAAGATGGTAAGCCATGGATGAAAGCAGCCGAGGAGAGTAACAGGATGTGTGTCTCTGTGGGTGCACAGTTCGAAAGAGGTAATCAGGTAGGCTTGAGAAGAGAACAGTTGAGCAGAGACCGAAAGGAAGTGAGATTAAGTCATGACAAGATCTAAGGAAGAGCACTGCATGACAAGTTCCAACCTGGTGATGAAGAGAAAAATACAGACAACATCAGGTTTCACGAGTGGAGAGATATTGGTGCTCAGGGTGTCCTGGGGCAATAGGAAGCCCAGCTGAGTTGGTAGGGGACAGGGTTTCAGCAGGTGTGTCCTGAAGGAGGTGACATCTGCGACATCAGTATTAAAAATGAAGGGAATTAGGGTGGCAAGGTTAATTCCTGTCCCCTAGAAGAGTACTCATGCATGGATGGGACTAGGAAATAATTGTTGAAAGAAAGCACAAATGAAAGAGGGCAGGGAGCAGAGCTCCCTGTGGCAGAATTATGGCATTGTGCACTGGAACGGCCTGGCCCAGCAGTGGCTCCGCACAGCATCCTCTATGTATTTGAAAGACATCCTGCCCCAGGGAGCCTGTCCTGCTGGTGTATGTTCATACAGTGCTCCTTTCATTTCATCATGCTTGGCTTTCATCACCTTCCTGTCTAGGACAGAGACCTCCTGTTAAGTTCAGGGGGAAGCTCACTATGCACTGATTGAGTCACCATGCTGTGTGGCCATCGAAGATTTTCACTTCTGTCGAAAACCCTCCTCACCTGGCTGCCATCCAGAGAGTTTAGTATAGTTGGTGGGTTGAATATGAAAGATGGCGGTCATTTGGGTTCAGTGTCTGTCAATACGATTTTCTCTTTAGGGCTTTCTCTGAATGTAACTTTTTGCCTGCATTGCTCTTACTTTTTTTATATAAAAACAAAAGCTAGAAACTTCTGTAAATATGGTACAAAATATCATGTATGTAAATATGGTGTGAAATAACATTGTTGGTAAGACATATGCATGTCGTAAAGACATCTAGAAAAGACCAAGCAGCTTCCAGGTGCAGGTCACAAGCATAGAGGATCAGGCAGAAAGTCTGACAGAGGGCTTCGAGCCCAGGAGTTCTGCATTTTCCCTGTCCCATCCCTGGCACTATGCCTCAGTGCTGAGAGGTAGCACATGAGACCAGATAAGGGAATGGCGCTCCTGGAGAGGGATGTGTGGCATTCCCTTACCAGGCTTGGTGGGAACAGTGGGGAGCCACCCACCTGCAGCCTACAGAGGTTCACACTGAACACTTGAGTGTAGACTGTGTGAGAGGTGTTTTCTCAAGTGGGAAAAGTTGGTTAAACCGCTGAAGGAAAAAACATTGTGTCCATCTCTCAGGGCCTATATAATCTAGAGAGAGGGCCTTAATCTGTTGAGTAAGGACAATAGGCCATTAGCTCACATGTGGATATTTACATAGAAAACACTTGGAAAAAAGTATAGCAAATCACTAAGCTTGTTTATTTTGTATAGTTCTGACTTTCTTTTTTATGGTTTTCTTTATATTCTGGCTTTCACCATAAGCATGCTATTATTACATAAAGACCTTGATGTTATTCTCATTGAGTTCTCTCTAACTGCTGTGGGTCTTCTGAGTGGATAACAAGACCAGAGTTTGGAGGAGATGAGCTTTGGCATATTCCACCCACCGATGTTGGGTTTGACAGGCGCCTGCATTTGTAATTCATCCTTTGGTCCTGTAGAGCCAGAGGTGGCTGTTTCCCACAAAGAGCATCATGATGTGCACCAGGTGCTTTCTCTGTAGGGAGCTGTGTGTTCCCTGCCTGAGATCGGACTGCACATCTGCTCACCCACCATCTCATCACTACCATCACATCAGTAAATACAGTCATGACTATCACTACCACCTCCACTGCCATCAGTGCCACCCTATCACCACCACCACTGTCACGACTGCCATAACCATCACCATTGCCACTACTGTCACCACAGTGTTCTCGGCTACCGCCACCTATTCGTCAACCGTCACTGAGGTTCTGCTGTCCTGTGTGACACAGCACTGGGTCCCTCCTTTCGTGGCGCTTATGTCCTAAATGAGGGAGGCTGGAAAGAAGAATAAACATAAAGACATGAAATGGCAGAGTAATAGGTGCTGAACAGAGAGTTCAGTCAAGCATGTGACAGTGCATTGCCAAAGGCCTGCTCCATGCTGGATGGCCGGGAAGCGCTCCCTGGGGTGGGAAGGACAAGTCCAGCCTGTGCTGCTGTGGGAAGGCACAGTGCAGAAAACCCACAGCCAAAGCCCAGACTGGGAAGGGGGGAGCTCCTCTGAAGGAGTAGAAGGCAGTCTAAGTGGAGGAATGGAGGAGGGAAAGCTAGGGAAAGAGGCGGGGCTTGATCGTGTGAACATAGGCAGGATTGGATACAAATGCAGAGGGAAGTCCTGGGAGTGACGCGATCCAACAGATTTTCATTTTGAAAAGATTCCTGGCTGCCTTTGAAGCCAGAAGTCAGCAAACTTTTCTTTTAAAGATTGGGATAGTAAATATTTCACATTTTGTGGGCCGTACTCAGTCTCTTGGTATCTGTCACAACCTAGCTCTCTCTTGTATCCCCAGAGTAGCCAGAGGTAATGCCTGTGAATGAGCTTGGCCATCTTCCAACTTATTTATAGACAATAACATTTGAAGGATATAAAATCACAAAATACTCTTCTAATTTCTCCCCTAACCATTTAAATATAAAGCCCATTCTCAGCTCACAGGCTGTGCAGTGGCACATGGCAGGTGGAAAGGTCTGAAGCGGGCAGGTGGGGCATAAGGAGAGGGTCTGAGGTACATGGTGGTCCAGGCCGAGTGCTGGTGGGATGGGAAAGGGACACAGAGGTGGCATGGATGGAAGGAGAGGTGACAGGATGTGCTACTATGTCCTATGTAGGTTGGAGGAGGAGAGTAAAGTGGCTCATAGTGACATTGCCATCCAGGTCACAGGTCAGTGCTGCTCTGGCTCAGCATAGGAGAGGGTTGGGCTTAAATTGCTGTCTGAGCTTCTTGACAGAGCTTCCAGCTTGTGAGACTCAGACCTCCAGGACATGCTGGGCCTGGCTGCGGTTGCTGGGTCTGATACTGGGCTCAGGCATGTCCTGTGTCCTTGTCACACACCTGTGACTTCTGCAGAGAGGACACAGCCTAGCCAGTTGCTCTCTGAGGGGTAGCTGCCCACCGCCATGAGTTTCTGAAATCATTGTGTTATTTCTTTTTTTAATTTATCATTTAATTTCATGTCCTTAAATGAAGCCTGCTACATGTGTGTGTGTGTGTGTGCGCGCGCACGTGTGTGTGTTGGCTTGGTTTCCACCTCATTCCCCAAATAACTTCACTTCTACTCTCTATTGCATTCTAGGACCTGACCGTAGAAAAACATATATTGGATCAAAATTTGTCTCCTATTCATTAGGCCTATTATTAGAATTAATCGTAAAGAGGCTTCCCAGAGAGATGAGACAATAGTTTCTTGTTGCACTTTACATTTTCGTGTAGAGGCTGGACTACTTGGGCAGATGGTGAAATACTAGAAATGCAGCTAACAGGTGAGGTCCAGAGCCCTTTCTTGGAGGTGCTCTCCCGGATGTTCCCCGTGTCCTCTGCCGAGTGGATGTCCCAGCCACGGTCTAGCTGCTGGGTGACGCCTTCTCCTGGAAGCCCACCCCATATCTCTACAATTTCTTTGAAATTCTGCTCGGGCTTGCATGCATCATGTCTTCATTCTGCCCAGCAGCCACAGTGTGACTCCCCCAAATGCCACAAAATTCTTTTGTATCTGTTTCATTTTCTCATTCCTCATAGCATCTAGGATAAAGTAGACTCTTGCAAATATTTGTTCAATAAACTAATGAATGGGTCTCAGTTTCTGGCCACTTCTGCTGATGGGTATATAGGTAATTTGGATCAAGGCCTCACTGAAGACAGACAAACAATGAATATATAAAAATTGTAAAGGCATAGAAGAGCTGAAACACGACTGTGAGAAAATACTTGGCTGCAACCTGAAGGAAAAAAAATAAAAACAAAAAAATGGAAAGAACAGACCTTTAAACAAAGAAGTTCCTAGACCACTGGGCTACATTAAAACAACTCAGGAGCCAAAATAAAGGGTGTCTTACTAGGCAAAGATGTAATTGTCAGCATTGAGAGAAAAAATAACTGCAATATACTAAAGCATCACCAATGTATCAACATACCTGAGTTTATAAAGAGGCTAATAGACTAACTCATTGGTCATCTTTGGACCAGTTAATCTAATTCATTATTCTGAAAAATGGCAAATGAGGAAACAGGCTCAAATATTTAACCTGCTTTTCTTATATGAAATATGCCTCAGGGTAACCAAGTAGCCGAGAAAGATATACTTTCCTCCATGTATTCAAACTAATAAATTAAGAATGATTGGGAGGCTAAATATATAGCTCAGGGATAAAGCCCTTGCTTAGCATATGCAAGGCCCTGGGTTCAATTCCCAGCACACTCCTTAAAATTGATGACATTATAAAACTACCATTTTACACACACACACACACACACACACACACACACACACACACACACACAACCTGAATGCACAAATAGATGTAGGCAACAATAACAAGGGTCCCACTAGCATTACACATATCCTGAAATGACTCACTCCTGATCTTACAGTCATTTAAAAGATAAGACAACATTATGAACAAGTTATATTTGCCAAATAATTAGAACATTTGGGGAGAAACAGTTTTTTAGAAAAAAAATTTTTTAATCAAAATTCATTCTAAAAGACAAAGTAAAAAAAATACCCAAATGGCTCTCTAACCATTAAAAACACTGCCCCAGTCTTCAAAAGCTTTCCCAAGTGAGAAACAGCAGGCCCAGGAGGCTTCTCTGGGGAACTGTATCAACATTCATGAAAGGATTAATTTCTATGTTATAGAAAGTATTCTGGAGAAATTTTGTAAGGCTAGATAACATTGATACCAAAATCTGATAAGAACAGTATGAGAAAATAAATTTTCTGCCAATGTCAGTACAAAAATATGAAGAAACCAAGCCAGTGCTACAAGAAAAGGGAATACACTATCATTAACTTATCATTAACTTATCATTATACTTTACATGCAAGGTTGGTTAGAAAATCAACATGTGTTATTTTCCATTGACTTCATCTATTGCCTGTTACTATAACAAAATGCCAGAAACTATGTAATTTATAAAAAATAGAAGTTTAGGGCCAGGGATTTAGCTCAGTGATTCCGCCACCTGCTTCACAAATGCAAGGTCCAGAGTTCAATACACCATACCAATCAAAAAACAAACAAACAAACAAACAAAAAAAAAATAGAAGTTTAAAGGCTATGAAGTCCACTGGCTTCTGCTCTGTATCTGGTGAGGGCCTCACACTTCATTATAAGATGGCAGAGGCATCACACAATGAGACAGAGCCAGCCTGCTCTGGGCCTATTTTCTCATAAAGCCACTAGTGCTGTTATGCGATCCATCTTCATCTAAGCCTATTTACTCCCAATAGCCCCATAAATACCATTAACATGAATTTGGGGTTATAGCAATCACATTAGCATATGAAAGAGGAAAAAGATCCTCTCAATTGTTGCAGAAAAGGTGTAAGATAAAGTTCTCTTAGCAAAAAAGGGGTATTCAGGAACTTCCATTAAGAGATCACCAAAAACCTGCAGCAAGGATCCACAACAGGGATAAAGGTTGAAATGTTCCCACTGAGACAGGAAAAGAGAGGAAGCTGAAGGAATTTGACCGCTGCCATCCTAGACTGACCAGAGACTGCTTTAAACCCTATCCCCAGCACAGTTGCATCTCGTAACTCCCATCATTTTTCAACCCTGCTATTGATAGCAACCACCACCCACTGTGCTTTCCCAAGACTCATCTTGGGTAACCACTACCCTCTGTGCTTTCTTAAGCTTTGTCCTTGGTAGGTAGGCACAACTCCTTTTCATTGAACTCTCCCCATCATCACCCTGTAAAAAGACCTTATAGTCTGTACAGGAGAACTGGACAGTCCATCTCAGGTTTATTGTGAAATAGACCTGTCCTGTTGAGCTCCTGCCTTTGTTTTCTTCCTCCTTTTTTCCAAACATTTTGTTGGCCAATACAAGGAGGCAGATTGAGGGGACTACTCCAGTATCCCCCATCTATTCCTTTTGTGACTTGCCTCTCTCTCTTTCCCCATGCCTCTTCCTCACAAGCTCCAGGAGGTCATTTTCCATTTCCTTCTGAGCCTCCACTCAACACTGGACACTCCATTATCCAGCCCAGGACTGACAAGATGGGCCCCTGACTCCTCCAGGCACATATGAAGTGTAGGGCCACTGTTCCAGATCCCTAGGGATTCACACAGGGCTAGGCTCTGTGGTGAACTTGCACAGAAATAGGAGTGGGAATGCCTGCCCAATCTCCTGGGAAAACTTTCTTTGACATAGCTGGGCCACATCCGTAAGAGAATCTCTGGGTCCCTAATCCTGTCTGGGGGATGCCCCCACACAAGGCTACAGACTCTTGGTCCGTCTCTTACCAGTTATTAAGGCCTCCCAAATTTCTATGCCTGTCCAATCCCCTGGAAAAACCTTCTCTGACATGAGTGTGCCATATAAAGAATCCCAGACCCCCAGATCCTACAGGGCCAGACTTTGCAGTGGACTTCTGGAGATACTGGAGTGGGGCTTTAAAAGGAGATATTCAGCCTAACGTTCTCATACTTCATTCTCTCACGGCTTGGACTAGCTACAAGCCAGACAATGGCCTAAACTTGGCCCATTTGATTTTCAAATTCTTTATGGCCCTGATAAGTACCTACAGAGAAGAAATAGCAAGTGACAGGAAGTCCCTTATGACCAAGCTTTCTTCACTCTCCACTCTCATCCCTCTCTCTGTCAGAATTGTTCTGCCCACCCTGAAGATGAAGCCCTATTAAGGACAAGTAAACAAACAGACAGAAGTTACACAGAGACCACTGGGAGAAACGACAAGGGGGCTCTACATTACAGTACCACATGGCAATTGGTAAATGCATTGTCTTGTGTACGCTTTTCTGTCTGTCTGTTCAGCCTGTGCTAGTAACCAGTTACAACACCTGCAGCTGTTTTGTTTGAGCTCAACAATCTTTCCTCTTTTTGGCTCTTTTTGAGATTTCCATGGAAAACTGTTTATATAGGTTTTAAAACTAACCAAATTTGAGCTGGTATTTTTGTTTAGTTGACATGCTTACAACATTTCTTTTGCTTAACCAATTCTTAGGCTACAATTACAGGATTAATTTGTTCTGCTGCTGCTTCAGTAAAGATAAGGGTATAAGGCTACTTGGAGAGTTTTTTGGGCAGCTGGTCAAATTTAAATATAACGATCTGAGAACACAGGAGGAAAAAAGGAGAGAAGCAGCAACTGCCAGGGTTGTTATCAAAAGATGATGGTATGTAAAATAAAGAAGATAATATGGGGAAAGCTATAAGTTTAGAGATATTTTTGATGTGAGAGGATTTTGTATGACAAAGTTAAGAAAATGAAAGAAATGACAGCAAAACCAGAAAAGGCTCAAATATATTGAGAAAAGGTTTGTGGAAGATGAAGTTTATAGAAAGAAATATGTCTCCTGCTGGTTTGGTTGAGCCCAGGCTGTTCCTTCTAAAATCTCCTTGTTGCTCAAAGAAGATTAGGGGACTGTGGCCCCAACTCTTAGATCATCAATCACTCCTCCCCAGTGCCAACTCTTTGATCTAACTGATGCTTTCAGATAAAGGCTTTAACACTCATTTCTGAAATTGGTACTGGACAAGAGCTATTTTTGAATGACTAACAGAGATGCCTAGACTGGTGATGGGAAACAGGACAGAGCTGCCTCCTTGGGCAGTTCCAATCTGGTTTGTGACACTCAATATTGCTGACTTCATTATGTATTAAATGTATTTATGTTTCCCAAGTGTACAGGTATTCAAAGATGCAGAACTGAAAAAGAATATCTCATCATACTGGTGAATTCCAGGCTAAAGTTATTTATGATGGTAAACTTTCAGGCTCAAGCATCAGGCTTTCTCTTGTTTTCCAGCTGCTTTTGATGAGATGTGCACATGAATTCAACATAAGACAGCCAGCCAAGTTTCTTCATGTCATTTAATATAACGATGTCATAGTGATTGCTATGATAAAATATTATGTTGCCCTTGATCTCATTTTCTCAGTGAAACTTCATAATTATTATCAGTTAACATCCTGCATAGATTCAACTTCTAAGACAGCCATGATTTATAAGGAAAGAATAGTTTCCTGGTCATATTATATATTTCAAGGTGCTTGATATATAGATAAGATCATAAAGTCAAACCTACTGCTCCCACTACTATAGCTGATCTCCTGAATGTTCAAAAACTAAGGTTTGAAGACCAGAGTTAAAAAGATAACTGGGCTAAGAGGATAGCCAATATTTTGGCCCTGAGTCTCCAAGGTCAACAAGAACCCAGGACATGAGGGGACTTTATCTATAGGATCCTACGACTTTGGTGAGACCCCCACCTCCTGAACAGGAAGATTGTTGGAACCCAGAGGACAGAAGTCAATCGATGTACTGTCTGCTAAAAAGGGGGACCACCAGGGAGAAAAACATCTCCCATGTTTCCATGGGAAACCACATGGTCAAGCAAGGCTGTTACCCATCCTAGTGGCTGACATTGACAGAGGAGCTGAGAGGCTGTGCACATGGTTCCAAAAGTAATACCTTGGAACCTTAACTGAACTTGATAGATAGCAAGAGATTAATTTTGATTAACACAGGTCTCACTGTAACCTGGTTTTGAACACCTATCAGAAAAATATAACCAAAGAAAGAAAAATATATATATATAACCAAAGAGATGTAAAAGTTATAGTAATATAGACTAGAAATAAAAAAGAGGCTCCAATTACTGACCCTTGCTGAAAATTTCCAGCTACATCTGCAGACAGATCTATTAGACAGTGGTTAAAATTGCTATTCCAATCCCTTAAGAACAGTGTCTGAACATAGCTCCTTCCCCAGTCTGTCTTTTCATTCTGGCACTCATGCTTTGATCATACATGCTTCAACCTTTTGGTAAAGTTTCTTTATTCTTTCCAAAAGACTGCCAAACCCCCAGTGATCAAGCAGATGGAACCAATGATATATGATAAAGGTGCCTGAGGTCCTTTGCCCCCACACAAAGTCCACAACGTCTTCCACTGCTGGGTGTGTGCAGAGATTCCCACAAGTGTAGAGGGAGATCTTGCTCCAGTAATGGCTAAAAATTGAACAGCTTTGTCTCTCTGAAACATTCAAGGGCCTAAATGGGAGGGACACCATAAGGCCATAGAAAGTCTGTTCCAAGAAGAACCCCCAAATTGGGATGCTATTTACCACAAGTGGCACTGTGTAAAACATAGTCCCTAATAGTTTTATCCCCTACTTATGACCCTTCCAGGAGTAGCTGCTATTAAGGTAGACGCGGATGTGGAGGCCTTAGTCCAACACCTAGCCCATGCATTAAATGCCACTTACTAGGCTATAACATTAATAATAGATGAAACATACCAAATGGAAAAGGTAGTTGTACAAAGTTGGATCACTTTAGATCTCCTTACAGCTGCCCAAGGGGGTACACACACCATACTTCATACAACATGTTGTACTCTTCCTCCAGATAATCATGATAATGTAACTGCAGCTCTGCAGGAGATAGACACAGAGGTTCAAGCAGTGCATTAAATGTCTTAGGACTCCCTGAAGAGTTCATGGGATTCATGGAAGTCCACTATTCTATTCTGGATCCTTCCCTTTATATTGGCTGGTCTCCTCTTTAACTCACCTGTTCACTATTGTCATGCCTAATCAATCTATTTCAAAGATTTCTCACCAACAGGATTGTGGCCATTTCACAGACAGTTGCTAAAGATCACGTCAATACAGTCCTTCTTCAGTCCAGATAAAACCTGACCACTGCCTCTCCTAATCAGCAGAAAGTAGTTAAGAAAGAGATGCACTGCCCACTTTCCCTATCTAACCATACAGTCTAGAATAAAAGAATCCAGTCGCTGCCCTCCTAGGCTGACCAGAGACTGCTCTAAATCCACCCCCAGCTCAGCTGCACTCCATAAACTCCATCATTATTCAGTCCTGCTCTTGATAGCAACCACCATTCCCTGTGCTTTCTCAAGCTTTGTCCTTGGCAGGGAGCCACAACTCCTTTTCATTGAACTTATAGCTGATACAAGAGAACTGGTCTGGTCTAAAGGCTGGGACAGTCCCTGTCAGGTTTGTTCTGAAATAAACCTGTCCTGTTGAGCTCCTACCTTTGTTATCTTCCTTCTTCTTTCTTTTTTCCATCACGCTGCCCAACATTTCTCAGGAGAGCCTAGCAAATGCAGCTGGTCAAGAAGAGGAAAGAAGAGGTATTAGAAGTGAAACAGAGGGGCAAAGCATCATTAGTCACAGATTGTAGAAAATCTAATAAGTGTATACATATACTTTTGGAATTAATATGAGGGTTTAGCAAGCTTGCTGCATATAAAATCAATATACAGAAATCAGTTTGTTCTTATATAAAGAGCCAGAAATGGAAAAATTAGCAGAAGAGATACTATTTGTTGTACCAGGAAAAGCAAACTAAAGATGCAAAGCAACTATACTGTAAAAATCATAAGCCATTATTGACAGACATTAAAGAAGATGAATATATGTAGATGTACACCATGTTCATATATGAGAAAACAATGACCTTATAATCATACCAGTTCTCCCTATGTTAGTCAGCTTTCCACCGCTGTAGCAAAACCCTGAGATGAGTCATCTTATGAAGAGATAGGGTTTTGGAAGTTTCAATCCTTGATCATTGGCCCTGTTGGCTAGGGGCCTGTGCAAGGTTCACATTGTGGTGGGCAACGTGTAGTAGAACAAAACTGCTCACCTCCTGGCTGGGGATGCAGAAAAAGAGAGGGAGAGACTGGGGCCCTCCTCATCCCTTCCAAGGGCATGCCCACGAGGACTAAAGCATCCCGCCAGGTCCCATCTCTTACAGGTTCTACCCGCCCCCCACTACTGCCACCTTGGGAGACCAAGCCTTAATTCATGGGCCCATGGGGGACCATCCAGATCCAAAGTATGGCACTTCTCAAATTGCTGTCACAGACTCAGTGTCATTCTAGGGTGTATGTGTGTGTGTTGGGTGTGGCTTGGTAAGTTATTTTCAATAATTTTGGAGATGCAAATAGCAAAAAACAGCCAAGTCATGAAGAAGAAGAAAAAGAAGGAGGTGGAAGAGGAGGAGGAAGAGGAGATACACCCCAATTCTTTTTTTGGTCGGGGGCAGGTCTAATTTGCCTGGATGGGACTCAAACTTGCAATCCTTTTGTCCCAGCTCCCCCAGTGCTGGGATCACAGACATGCTCCACCATGCCTGGTTTCTTTCTATTTTGATAATCAGAAATTCAAAATGTTAACTAATCAAGCTTAGAGATTTTTCCTGTATTGTTAATATTTTGGGTATAATATTTGGGAGGAGGAGAAAGGGGAGGAAGAGGAGAAAAGAAAGAAGAAAGGAAGGAAGGAGAAAGAAGAAGAGGAGAAGGAGGAGGAGGAGAAATAGGAGGAGGAGGAGAAAAGAAAGAAGGAGAGGAAGGAGAGGAAGAAGGAGACTCAGAAGACACGACCTGCTTTACCAGATGTCAAGATGTATTATAAAACTTTACTGAAACAGTATCATTTCGGTACAAAGATAGATCACTGGAACTGAATAAGGAGCCAAGGAACAAATTCAAGCAGCTGTATACATCGGATTTATAGTAGGGATGGTATAAAGGAATGAGAGAATAGCTATCCATATGTAAACAAAAGAAGAAAAGAAAGAACTAGCTAAAGGGGTATTATAGACCTCAGTGTGGAAGCAAAACAATGAAACGTTTAGAAGGAAACGTAAGGTGGATGTGTGGCTCAGTGGCGTAGCATTCACTTAGTGCGCATGAGAACCTAGTTCCATACCCAGCACCAAGGGAAACAAAAAGTAGTGCAAAATATTTTTTATCTATTGAGATTAAAGATCGAGTGGGGTTTTTCTTTCCTTTCTTTCTTTCTTTCTCTTTCTTTCTTCTTTCTTTCTTTCCTTCCTTCCTTCCTTCCTTCCTTCCTTCCTTCCTTCCTTCCTTCTTTCTTTCTTTCTTTCTTTCTTTCTTTCTTTCTTTCTTTCTTTCTTTCTTCTTTTCCAGTACTGGGGCCTGAACTCAGGGAGCACCGAGCTGCATTCTCCGCACATTTTCAATTTTATTTTGAGACTAGGCCTCACTAAATTACCCAAAACCTGGGATTCTCTTGCTTCTGCCTCCTGAGTAGCTGGAATTATAGATATGCACCACCTGGCCAAGGATGACTGTTTCTTGACAAGATACCCAAAATATTAACAATAAAGGAAAAAACTCTTAATCTTGATTAATTAACATTTGAGTTTCTGATTATCAAAATAGAAAGAAACCAGGCATGGTGGAGCATGTCTGTGATCCCAGCACTGGGGGAGCTGGGACAAAAGGATTGCAAGTTTGAGTCCCATCCAGGCAAATTAGTGAGACCTGCCCCCCACCAAAAAAAGAATTGGGGTGTATCTCAGGGCAAAGGTCCTGGGGGACTCTTACGTTCAACTCCTAGTGTTGCCAAATATTATACTGTATTATGTAATATCAGTGTGTGTGTGTGTGTGTGTGTGTGTATATATGATATTCATATCATAAAGACAGTGAAAAGATAAGGCCCACCATGGGAAAAGATGTTTGCAACTTGAGCAGTTGACACAGGGCTTCTGCTCAGAATTAGCCAACTTACTTCTGGAAATCTCTTTGTAGGAAGGATGAGCGGAACACTTCTAGGGACGCCACTATCTCATTTCTTGACTTGGGCAGTGGTCACAGACCTTTAAGTGATTGATAATACTAAATAGGCATTTATAGTTTATGAACTTCTCTATCTGTAGATATTTCACACCAGGAAGTACTGAGTGCATCTATGGAGTTAAAAACACTTCACTATGGAGAATTTAAATGTGTACAACAGTGGAAAGAACAGTGCGATGAGCTGCCTGCACTCCCCGCTGGACTCAGCTCCAGTAATCACCAGGATTTCCCTATCTCTCCCTTCATCCATCCTCCCCTGCTCTCTTTTCTGTCTGTTTTGGGTGACCTTGGCCATCAGAACCCCTTTTCTTCGATGCTGTCCACCTCCTGCCTGTGTAACCCTCTGATCCAATCCCCTCCCCCAGTCTTTCTTGGATTGCTGTCTTCCTTCCCCCCACTTCCAAGATAGTTCCCTCAATTGTCTCTCTGCCTGTGGATCCTTCCATCTCTTCATTGGGTTCTTCCTTTGAGACAAACACACGTCTCTCTTCTATGCTTAACCATTCTTGCCACGACCCGCACAGCGTAGGATTGGAAGGTTGAGAGAGCAGCGGGAGATGAAGAGAATTGAAGAATAACTAGAAGGAAGGACACGTAGGAAGCTTATGCTTGAAAGGCGGGACCAGGTGGAACATTAGCCTGTTGAGCTACTGGTCTTCTGGAGCACCGCGTGCTCTTTATTTATAGTGGAAGCCAAACAGAAAGAGAAGCCAGGGCAAATAGCGCTACATGACTTACGTGGCCTAGGCAGAAACATAGCGTGATTGTTTCATGACTGGGGCATGCGCTGGAAGGGAACAGGGAAGGATACACGACAGAACGGTCTTCCGGGGCTGTACCGTCCGGGATCTACTCTCTAATCTATGGAGGAGAACGGGAGTAGGGTGGAGAAAGAGAGTAGGAAGGAGGCAAAGGACCATCTTGAGGCGCAGCCTGCGGCGTGGTTTTTGGGTGGGGTGTGGTTGCTCACGCCTGTAATCCTGGCACGCAGAGAGGCTAAGGCAGGAGAATCCCAAGTTTGCGCCCACCCTGGACAACATAGTGATTTATCAAGACCCTGCCTCAAAAGTTAAAGAAATAGAAAAAACTTGGGATATAACTCAATGCAAAGGCCCTGGGTTCCCCCAAAGAAAGGCCCAGTAACATCAAAACAAGTAAATAATAGAAATTTTTAAGAGGCCTATTGAGCCGGGGATTTAACTCAGTGACACCACACCTGCCTTGCAAGCGCATGGTCTTGAGTTTGATTCCTGGTAATGGAAAAAAAAAAAAAAAGAGGCCTATTGATGTAGCTCAGTTGGAGGGCCTTGGTTCAATCCCCAGTATCACAAAAAAAAGAAAAAAGCCACAAAAAACTAGAGCCCACGTCCCAGAGTGTTGGCAGTATGTACTGTGTAGCCACCCACCCAGTGTACACATGGCAAGAGGCCTGGGTAGCAGCTCTGAGCAGCCTTGCACGTGCAGTGCCCACTGTTCTGCCCAACACCCTTTCCCAGATGCTCTGGGCCCCAGGATGCTCCTGCTGACCGTGGGGCAGGTGTGCTGGCCTAGCAGTGGGCCGGAGCCAGCTAGTCCTCAACACGGGGCCAGCTGTGCAAATCTCCTCACGGTGTCATGGACAGCGGTGTCACAAGCTTGAAATCAACTGTGATGTGTGCTACACCTTATGTATGTGTTTGAAGCCTCTGTGATTTGACCAAGTCTACAAGGAGAAGTCAGGAGTTTAATTTTGTCATGGATGGTGTTGTTAAACACTGACCAGACACCACAAGCTGGCACCCATCTGAGTGGTTGTGCCTCTTCTCCTGTGCCAGCACCCCTGCCACCCACCCACATTGCTTGTGTCACCAGCTGAGAGGCTCTTAGGCCCCGTTCGATCTCCCCCACCACTAATATTCCTGCTATCGGGAACAAAAGGTCTCAAGTCTGTGACAGGTGGAGAAGAAATGTGCGAACTAAGTGGGTGAAGCTTCCTCTCAGGGTGAATGGGATCCATCTAGGGTACTTGTTAAAAATACAGATTCCTGTTCTCCCAAACCTGAATCAGAACCTTCAGGAGCAAGGCCCAAGAAGTTAAGCAGGAACTCCAGTAACTTTAGTGTGCAGGGGCACTTGTCCAGTCATCCATCTGATAACCTCTCTGGACATTTCTGCAGAGACGAGTTCTTCCTGCCTCCAGCCCATCTGATCTGTGGGTGACCTTGACCTAGGAAGTCCTTTCTCAAGCTGAGTCAAGGCTGCCTCCTGGACCTCATCCTCTAGCACCACTCCTGTAAGTGTCCATCAAGTCTTCTCTTCAGTCCTTTACATCATTCCTCATACAGTGATACCTCAGTTGTGGGATGACTCTAAACTTGAACTTTCTACTACTCGAACAGCAAAGTTTGAAAAAAACCTACTCAGTGTTCATAATTTTTCTTGATAGTTGAACCAAAACTCTAACTTGAAAAAGACCTGTACTGGTTGAGAGGCAGTCACGCCTCACATGTTGCCCATACACACAAAGGGGTGCTGCTTCAGTAAATGCTACTCTTCCCCGGACAACCTAGAGTTCTTGTGTTAGTGAGTTAAAACATTCATCATTGTGCATCTTTTTTTGCACTTTATTTGTGTAAAATATTGTAACCACGGCTCCAAAGAAAGTTAGTGATACCAGCAAAAAGCTAAGAGGAAAACTGAGAACCACACTAGAGTTAAAGAAATCACTGCATAATTTGTTAAGGTCCTGGAAAAAACAAATTTATAAGTGTAATTTTTGGGCCTCAGAATCAATGATTTGGTTTTCCATTATTTCTTATGGGAAAAAATGTTTAGTTCTCGAACTTTTCAGTGTTCAAACACGAATTTAAAATGAATTGAGTTCCACAACTGAGGTATCACTGTATGAAAAATCTCAGAGTTCTCCTCGATCTTGTGGTTTTCATTAATGCAATTTGAAGAACAATTGTGTTTCCGGGGCATGGTACTTTTCCTGAATGAGGGGAAAAAGGGAATCTTTCAAATATGCGATAGTAAATGGACTCTGTTGAAAACCTTGAGTCGTATGTTGAACTTGCCATGAAGGGCTTAGCCAGTCGGATCTGATTTAAATTTGGATGCACGTAGGGCCAAGAGACTCCCGTACGCTCCCACATCATTTTAGGAGGGAGGAGTGCAAGAAAAGTCTTTATCAGTCTGGCTCCGGAAACTGCCGACCACGTGCCTCACTAAGGAAATGGTTCGAACAAAGTACGCGAGTTTGCTTTTCAGAAGGAAAAGCTTATCTTTGATAGTAATTAGCCTTTGAAAATTGAACTGGTAGTTCTTGCACAATATTGAGATAGAGAAAACTGTTTCTGACATGACGTAGGAAGATACAAGGCACCCAAATGGGGCATCCTTCCAAGTACTAGGACTACGGTTATTTTTGGGCTTAAAATAATAATAACAATTATCCTTTATAAAAATGCTTACTCTACTCAAATATTTCCTTTTTTTTTACATATATCAACAATTTATAATAAATTAGAGTGAAGAGTTCCATCACAGCATATTTGTGTACAAAGCTACTAATGTGAATAGTGAAAGAAATCTGTCATATAGATCTTTAATTTAGATTTAATAACGATTGTACAGTATCAAATGATATCAAAAGTCTAAAAAAATAAGTTTTTATAGCATGTTTATAAATTATTGTTTTATATACCATAAAAAACATAAGGTCAAAAGTACAGTTTAAAAAAAAGTTGAAATTGTTACTTTTGATAATTGGGAGAAAAATTTACTGTACCAAGAAAGAAGCAATTTAAATGTGCACATAGTTTTTCAGAGAATTTTCCTTTAACTCTCCTACAATCTTGGTTACCATATGCCAAAAAATGAACAGAAAGGAAGCAAAGTAATTGTTTTTACAATTAATTCTTCCATTTATCTTGAAATACATTAAGGAATTCACACTAAAGGAAACCCTATGTGGATAAGGTGAGATAGCATATTGTGATTCCCATCATCTCAGAAAATGTACGGAAACTCTCAATGAAAATTAGTATAAATACAAAATGTGAGAAGTTTTCATTTTTAGTTGCCCTTTCATGAAAACATGGGCCTGCATTGTGCAGAAACTGGTATCAATGTATATTTCATGGGAACATCTGTAACTATTTTGATGTTATTTATATTACAAATAAACACAGGACTGTGAGAAAACAGTTAATAGAAGTATTGCACAAAAGTCTTGAGTTGTCCTACATGTCAGAATGCATATTGAATCAAGTCCCTGTGAATGTACAATGTCAGTTATACCTCCTAATTTCAAAACCTGAAAATTTCTTACATAGTTCAAAACCTATAGTAAGTCATATAAAAATAACGTTTGATTTTTTCCCCCAAAAATTCACAATCAGATGAGATATGTTAAATATAAATAGTCAACTCATCCTTAAATTAGGTCCTTCGATTAAGTGTAGGTACGTTCACATGGAAGAATGAATATTGTGCTCACATAATTCTTCATGTTCTTGTAAGCAATAGTACACAAGTTTAATATTGTATTTTAAACAAATTAAGTGATAACTTTTGAAAATTTATTTGCACTGGGTTAGATACACAGATGAATTGAATTATATTTCTTATATTCCAGTAGGCACAATATTTTTTTAATTTTTTCTGTACTGGTGATCACACTGAGGACCTTGTGCTTCTAAGGCAGGTGTGGTGCCACCAAGCTAAATCCCTGGCCCAGGCCCAATATTTTTGCAAGTTATTTTTTGTTTCCTTTGTATTTTGGGGGTTTTTTTCCTTTGTTTTGTTTTTAATAATTATGGTGTAACATCATCTTAAAACCAAATTTTTGTTAATTGTCATCTTCCCACTAATTTCTATTTAAAGGTTTGCCTCACATTGTCAATTTTTCCATTATTGTAACAAAAGTTTTTAATTGGATTTTATACTTTATACTTATAATGCCTATTTAAAGAAAATTCTGTATATGTTTGCATAGAGTTGAAATGTTTTCAAACAACTTGCAGACCAGGAAATTTCATGTGTTCTATATTCTGAGGTGGTATCTGTATATATCCCAAAATAATTAGAGATCGAAGTAAAAGCTTGGATTGTAACTTGTTCAGTGAATATTCTGCCAAACAAACAATCATTTCTAATAAATTTTAACTTGATTAAAAAAAAAGAAAGCATGTGTGTTGCTCTGATGAAAAACATGGGAAATTGCATTCAGGCAGACACGCTTGCTTACTTCATCAGAAACATCTGGTCATCTGCAACTAATTCACACCTAGATGGTGTTTCTGTGGACTCTTATATGTGAAATAATTACAGCATAGGTAGACAAAGTTGTGAAGCTTGAAAATTCCTGAATTAAATGCTTGCTCTAATGTCTCGAGATTTTCAGGTAAAATTCCTTTCTTGGTTTTAAATTTGTCAATATTGTCTAAATCTTTCTTAGTCAGGGGCTGGGGATTTGGCTCAGGGGTGCTGCAGCCTGCCTCGCAGACACAAGGTCCCAAGTTCGATCCCCGGTACAAAAAAAAAATCTTAGTCAAATAATCTAAGCAGTCCACATTTTTTTTGTATTCAATTCTTTTATTGGGACATTGTAGGCATACAACACAATTACATTTCTCATTGGGAATTGTACCTTTA
>NW_004624776.1:17348609-17373664 GCF_000247695.1 Heterocephalus glaber
GAGAAACTATGTAAAGGTGCAAATTTCCAATGATGAATGTCATTATATTGTATACCTAAAATGTACCAATAAAATAAAATTTTTAAAAAAAGAAATATAGAGATCAAATAATTTCATGGAGTTGGGTTTATGTTGAAGATAGATGTCCAGCACTCATCCAAAACCTATGTGCTTTTTGCTGTGCTTTACCTCCACAAAACTCATACTGTGGCTTGGGCCCTATTCTGTAAGTCTTGAGAGGTGGAAGCAGTTGGGGGTTGGGGTCATGAGGGTGGAGCCCCCAAAACTGGGCTGGTTATATCCAGGCAAGGTGGCACAGGCTTGTAATCTCAGCACTCTGGGAGGCTGAGGTAGGAGGACTGCAAGAGGGATACTAGCTCAGGCAAGTTAGTAAGAACTATCTCAAAAGAAAACATTGTTTAAAAGGGCTAGAGATGTGGCTCAGGGCAAAGCCCCTGAGTTTAACTCTTGGTACTGAAGCAAATGAACAGAGAGGGCTGTTCATTGTGAGAACAAGCCTGGCACCTCCCACACGCTCGCGCACGGTCTTCCTCATGCAGTCCCGACATGCTATTCTGTTCGCATGGGGCATTACCAGAAAGGGAGCAGGCAAATGCAGCACCATGCTCTCGGACCTCCAGAACTGTGAGCTAACTAAACCTCTTTTCTTTACTATGGATCTGGTCTCAGGTATTTTGTGATAGTAACATAAAAGTGGACTAGGCCGCTTAGTCTTCCTTTGTCCTGGGGTGAGAAGAAAGGCCTAGGGAAACTACCGAAGTCCCCTAATCTTTTTCATTTTTCTCCCATCTGAACCCACCATCCACACAACCAGTCTGGTCCTGCTTTGGGAGTGGCCAAGACCACGTCTGCCAGGCCTGACTACCTTTCTGGTGCCTCACAGACCTCCCTGAAGAGGAAGAAAAAAAGAACTCAGCTCCAAGGTGTTGAAGGAAGGCCCTCTTACCCAACTCTACTTGTTTTGGAGAAGGACAGAAGCAAAGAGCTTACATCTGCGCCAACTCTAGTTAGTTTCCGCAGTTAAGCCCAAACCATATGTTAGGTGTCTGTCTCCTGTCTTCATGCTTCATGCTTCGCTTGCTTTGCTTCAGCTGTTTGCCTGGGAGACATGACCCAGCAAGTCTCCACACAGCAGGAAGAGCTCTACAGGTGAGGCGGGGGCCCCGAGGCTGAGCTGACTGGGCCACATTCTCAGACTCAGGCTTCACTCAGCAGCAGTTAATGACCATAGCATTTGTTCTTTCATATTAACTCTTTTTTTTCTTTCATATTAACTCTTTTGATCCTGAGTCCAGGAAAACACACACACACACACACACACACACAGAAGACAGACATTATTTTCCCTTTTGTAATGTAGGAAACAGACCTTCCTGGGAATAGTTGCTATTTGGAGCATCAAGATTTTTATACAGGAAACAATGAGAGCGTGATCAGTGACCTCACACACTAAGGCCATGTCTGTGCTGAGGGATTTGGAAGGAATGGTAAGGACACAGGGAGCCAGAGGCCTTGTGAGGATGGAGTAGTGGGAGAAGTTTTCATTGAAGTCTTAAACGGTACTTTGAAGGCTGGGTGGACTCTTCTGAGTAGGGAGCACAGGCAAGATGTCAGGTGGATGTGGAAGACTTTGCATGGGAGGAAGAAAGATGTCCTTAAGGGCCTGGCGTGGCAGACTACTTGCTGGGAAGGGATTGTGGTGAGACAGGAGCCCGTGGCTTCTAAGGCTGGGAATGACCAGCCTGAGGGTCTCTAGCCTCTTTATGGTCACAGGGGCTATGCTGAGATGTGGCCTGGTGGCAAAGCTCACTCCCCTTTCCTTCCTGCACTGTGGAAAGCACGCATGAAGCTTTCTGTTCTCTGGCTTGCTGCAGTTCAGACCCGAGTATGACTGTGTTCTGCTGACTTGATGCCCTTGAGAGACCCAGGGGCCTATGGGAATAGAGCACTGAGCAGGACTAGAAGGAGGGAGCTGAGAGGTGGGCTCCAGGGTGTCCATGAAATGCAGAGTATAGCAGGTGGGGTTTGGTCCAAGAGCCAGCAGAGAAGCTGTGGCTTCTGCTCAGGTAAAGGCAGAGATAAAGTGGTTCTAGAGCATGTGTTGAGCGTCTCCACATCTGGGAGTGGCAGCAGGTTCCTTGGTGGCCTGGCTTTGAGGTGTGGCTTTGGGAGTAATTTCTGAACCTTCTGTTTCTTCATGTAATATAGGTTGAGCATCCCTACCCCAGAAATCTGAATCCTAAATGCTCTAAAATCTAAAACTTTTCAAGCACCAATATGACACCTCAAGTGGAAAATTCCACACTGACTTCCTATGATGGCTGCAGTCAAAATTCAGGTGCCCTAAAGATACTGTACAGAATTCTCTAGTCTGCATGTATATGAAACAAATAAATTTCCTATTTAAACTTGGATCCCATCATTAAGATATCTCACTATGTATATGCAAATATTCCAAAATCTGAAAAAAAAAATCTAAATTTGAAGCAGCTCTGAATCCCAGCATTCTGGATAACGGATGCTCAACCTGTGCTATCTGCTGTTGAGTATCTTGGGATAAACCTCCTTCTGCTACAACTGATTTAAGGTGGGTTTGTTCTCTGCAACTCTTGCTGATACAGCCTTACACTCAGCTCCAGTGCCACAATCGTATAGCCCCCGTTTTGGGGAGTTGAGGATAAATGAAGTTATAGATGAAGCCTTTACCCTCTGCTTTTATTATGATGGTTCCTCGCTGGAGTTACAGTGGGAGCCAAGCCCTAACAATGTTGGCTGCAGCCTCTGCACACCCAAGTGACTTGTAGGTGCAGGACCAGGCCTTTTGCAGAATTGCCAGGGCAGTTCTTCCACTCTTGGGCTCCCACCTTTGGCTCGGTGCCAAGACAATTATATGCTCCCCAGAGGCACCTCCCAGGAGAGGTGGAAGAGCAATCTCCTGATAATGAGCTGTATCTTCTGCATCTTATAGTATGATCAATGAAGAATGAATTTGTCACTCATTATTTCTTATGTGTACATGACTGTATTTGGCACAGCTAGACATCCAGCAGCAGCAGCACTAATCATGGGCATGTGAGCAACAGCTCTGGAGAGGACATTGTGCCACTTCAGAGGTCACTCTGCACCACAGTAGTGTGAGCGCTGTCTTTACACACTTGATGGGTTGCCTGCATGGCATCTCCACTTTACACACAATGGGTTCCTGATTGTTGCTGAACTGAATCGTGCATTAAAGTCTCCTTGATACAGTTGCTGCCCGAGTTGGAGCATCATTAAGGCTCCTGGCCTGGACTGTTGGAGCAGCCTCTCACCATCTCCAGCCTCCCTGCCCTGCGCTCTCCCTGCACAGGGTCAGTCTCAGTAGTTCTCGGTTCATGGCCTGCCCGTGCTCCTCTGTAGGACCCGCCCTTTTCTCCACCTGCCTCCACTGTGCCACCCCCATAACAGTATACCTGTACCCGATACCCACCTGCTTCGAGGACAGAGACGCTTGCCCCCACCTGGAGGATGTTCCTCTGTGCTCGCCTACCTAAGACCCAACCCAACTACTGCCACTCTTCTAGAGCCTTCCCAGGTATCCCAGGCAGAGTTCACGTGTTCCTCCCGCAGCGTCCCCTGCCCAGTAACTCGCTCCTATCCCTTTGTAATACTGTGTCTGGAGATTGAAATATTGGTCAACTGGGCGGGGGGGTCTGTTGGGACTCTAGGGCGAAGCTGCCTGCAGTCAGGGACAGTGTCTCCAAGTCTCTCACAAAGGGTGAGAAACGAGACAGGTGGGTGGTACACATCTACAATATCAGCACTCCAGGGGGCTGAGGCAGGAGGAACGCAAGTTCCAGCCCAGCCTGGGCAACTTCGCTGGACTCTGTCTTGGGATTTAAAAGGGAGAGTAGGATCTGGGAATGTAGCTCAGTGCAAAGGTCCTGGGCTCGATCTCCAAAAACAAAAACAAAACACACACACACACACACACATTCACACACGTGTGTGTTGGCAGCCAAACAGCAGAACGGATGCATGGATGGGAAAGGCCAGATGTCCTGTGCTGCTTGTTAGCAGAGCTGGATTATGGAGAGAAGGCTGGGAAAAAATACCATTTTAACTTTTTTATAACTCACTTTTTTCCTATTTCTTTGTTTTAAACAGTGGCTTTCCATATGGGAAAAGCTACATTATCTCGTCAGACAGAACCTTCTGCCTCAGGGTTGGAGCAGTAGCTGCCAGCCCACCTGCCCTAGGTATTTTAGGAGTCTCTTTAATTCCAGTTCTGTCACCCACAACTGCTCTGTGCTCTGTGAGTTGCATATCCAGAGGTGATGGATAACTTGCGTCCTCCAGGTGATTCTATTATGAAGTGGGACTCATTCTGATGACAGAGACTTCACTGGGCCACCAGTATGATATGGGAAGTGCCCTCCTTCCAGGAGCCAGCTTGCCCTGAGGTCCAATGGCATGTGGATCTCTGCTAGGAATGGGCCCATGTGCACTTGGTCAGGAGAAGGAGGAGGTCTAGGGGCTCACTGGCAGGGTGGAGTGGGGATCACCGTGAATGCAAACCACTTGATGAGTGGGCCAGTTTGTGGTTACCTTGTCCATCTGAGCATAGCCCATCCGTGGAACCACTCATTCTTTCTCTGTGTGCTAGGACTATCCTGCCTGTTACTAGGGAAATATTGGGCTACTGAGCAGAGATCTGATCTCTGCCTCTTGAGGGTAATTAAAATCATAAGTGGGAGGAAAATCCAATTATTTATTTTCAGGCAAGGTGCCAGAAAGGAGGGATTCCAAAGTTAACAATAAATAGTTACTTCCCTCAAGAATCTCTTGAATTGAGGAGAAGGAATGTATACACAAACAGTATATAACTTGTGACAAAGCCACTAAGAGGGTTACTAGCAAAATGCTCAAGCAGTAGTAAAAACAAGTGTGAGCTTTGCAGGGGTTTCCTGAGAGGATCAAGAAGTGTGCTGCATACTTTACATGCATACCATTTCTCTAGACCCTTCCCCTCCATCTGTGGTCTACAGATGAGCTGCACAGCTTGCTAAAATCTTAGTTTATCCAAAGCCAAGGTAGAATCTGACCCCAGCTCCATCTGTTCCCCAACTACAAGGGCTCATCTGTTTCTCTTTGGGTTCCTCCTGCAATGGTCCAAGCTCAGAGGGAGCATGTCAGTTTGTGGAAGTTTCCAGAAGGTGGGCAGCCTTGAAGGACTAATTGGCTGGCAAGGAGAAAGAATTGTGTCCATCTTGATTACTACCAAATCCCAGTGTCCGGTGCTCATAGGCCAGGATGTACAGCTGGGTGATTAAAAAGAAAAGGATTCCCAGGACCACAACATAGCCAGGAGTTGTTGAAGAGCTACAGGTTGCTCTGTGCAGGTGGAGGATCACGTTCGGGGGCTGCTGGGCTCTGGTTGCGGCTGGAGAAGTAAGAAAGGGCTGTATCACTCCTGTACTGTGTGGGCCTTAGTGTGTGCCAGCGAGGTCCCACTTTGGGGGTTAAGGTAAGAGGGCGGCATGTTGTGTTAGCTGGTATTTTAAATAGACCACCCTACTATCTGGATGAACTTAAGAGGAGCCAAAGTGGAGGCAGGTGATGCATTAGAAGACTTCTGTGACACCAGGGACCTGACCAAGGCAGGGGAGGGGCAACAGTGGTAGGGGGATATGGAATGGAAGACACTGAGGCTGGAGGCTTCCTTTTGCTCACAGACACTTCCCTGGGACATAGAAGAGTCTGGCATGTAGGAAATAAGCAATAATGCCCACGACCTGTCACTCCAACTCAGAGCCTGGAGGAGACTGGGTCACATTCCCAGGATATTTGGCCATGACTATGCACGTGACATCAGTGACTGTGCAAAGTCCTCTCATTTGAAAAGAAGGCATCTCACAGGAGGATCACAAGTTTGAGCCCAGTCTGGGCAACTTAGTGATTTGGCAAGACCCTGTCTCAAAACAAACAAACAAATGTTTTAAAAGGACTGGTGATGTAGCTCAGTGTATAGGCCCTGGGTTCAAGCCCCAGTAGCAATCAATCAATCTATCTATCTATCTATCTATCAATAACCTGCCTCAGCAATTCCACTCCTTGACAAACCACAGAGGAGGGAAAGCACACATGTACCTAAAAAATGTGTACACAGATATTCATAGCAGTATGCTTCCTAACAATCAAAACATAGAAACAACACAAGTGTCCATGAACAGACCAATGGATGTACTCAATGTAGTGATTGCCCAAGGTAGTAGTGCTCAGCTTTAGACAGCAGTGAAGTGCAGCTACATGGTACACGAAGGGTGAACCTAGAAACACACTGAGTGAAAGAAGTCAGGTACGGGATACACTGAGTATGATTCCATTTGTATGAAATGTCAAGGATGAATCAACCCACATAGGCAGGACGTAGATTAGAGGTTCCCAGGGGATTGGGGCGGGGGGACAGTGATATGAGAAGGGTTTCTGTTTCAGTGCTGAAAGTGTTCTGAAAAGGGTGGACATGGTTGGGCAGCTCTGAATAAAATGAAAACTCAGAACTGTAAACTTTAAAGGATATGTTTTACAAGGGATATGCTCATGTAGCTCAGTAAAGCTTTTGTTGAAAAACAAGGTAAAAATCTTTGTTCCTAGTGAAGAGAAAGTTCAGTGATTCCCTCTGAGGGCAAGGTGAGGACATGCATTGTTACCTTTCCTAGGTGCAGGCCTTACTTCGCGGAGGCCGTTAATAACAAGACACAGGCAGATGGGACAGAGGGCTGGTCCGCCCTTGGCTCTTCACCCTCTGAGGGCAGAGGGGAGGTCACAGGATTGGAACAGAGCACGCACCTCCAAGCATTTCATGATCTCCTGGGTAGTTTCACTGTAATGGGATGTAAAGGTTGACATGTGACTCCAGGTAAATTCGAGCATGTAACTCTGAACCGTCCTCTTTCCACCTGTGAAACAAGAGATCCAATCTCTGAGCTCCTGCTCAACTACACAGACTCTGGGTCTGAGAATCCTGGGACTGCTGAGGACTCAAGAGAGGGCAATGGCCCACTTGGGGACAGGGAGGGATTGCAGATCATGATAGGCCCCCAGCCATGGCCGAAGCCTGGATTTGGACTCCTTGTACCCCCACAAGGTAGAATTATTTCTATCTGGAGGACCCAGCTCACCTCAGTCTCCTGAGAGACTTGAGAGCCACTGGATTTGCCATGTGCTGTCTCTGCTGTGTCAGCAAAGTGGCACTGGGGACCTGGCCACCTCCTCTGGGCCAGAACCTACTGCTTACCCTGGCACCACCCGAATGACGGCCAGGCAGGAGGTCCTGGCACTGGCCCTGGGAACATTTCCTGCAGGGAAAAGAGATGGCAGTGTCCTGGTTTTGGCTGGGGTGTCCTGCATCACAGTGCACTTTGGCAGGGTGGCAGCAAGGATGCCGTGAGAGATGAAGAACCACCCAGGCCTCTGTAGAGAATGCAGAGGATGTAACAGACACTAAACTCCACTGTCTGGGTGAAAAATAATGCCCCAATTTCCCTTCAGCTGACTTATTATTCTTTATGTAGTGTTTCTCTTTTTTAAAAAAAGAATTAAACATGTACACAGGTTTCAAAATATCAGCAACAATGGAAACTGTATGGTCACACTTCTTGTTGCTGATTGTTAACGTCCACAACAACCACATGACAGATATGGTTGTTTTCTTTATCCAGAGACACAGAAAACTCATATGTCTCATAATTCTGGTCATAAAAATGGGTCGGAGGAGGCTGGAGGGTAGGGACTCCTGCAGATTACTTACTGGGATGACTGGATGCAGAAACCAGTGGCATAGGGAGGGGTGTCTTAGCCTGTTTTCTAGTGCTGTGACGAAACATCTGAGGCTGGGTAATGCATAGAGAAAAGAGGTCTATTTAACCCACGGAATTAGAAGCTGGAAGAGCATTGCAGCAGTCTCTTCTCTGCTCTGCTGAGGGCCCTCTGGCCACGCCACAACACGGGAGATGTCATCACAGTGAAAGCAAGTTTGGGGGTCTTATAGGGAAACAGAAAGTCTGAGGCGTGCAGGGCAAGGCTTCATTTTACGCCACTATCTGCTCTCTCAGGAACTAACTAGAGTCCCAGGAGAACGGCCTCAATCGCTTCCAAGGGCAGCACCCCCGTGACTCAAGCTCCTTGTTCTAGGCCCTGCCTTTCAAAATTCTCACCAAAGACCTTGCTTCCAGCATGTGAGCCTCTGGGCGACAGGCCACATCCACATGAGGGCAGTGGGTCAGTGCCGGAAGTACAGCTGCCTTCCCTTCCAAACCCTCCAAAATGGTGTCAGGCGCTGCTCTCCAGGCCTTCCGGGGGCTCCACAGCACCCACGTGGGCTGGCAACTCCTCGGACTGACTTGCACCAGGGAGGCTTTTGCTGTGCCCTAAACCTGGGTTTTTGGTCACAACTAGGAGCACAGTGCTTTTTTAAATGTCATATGTTTGCTGAACATGATTACATTCACCATGGGGAACTGGGACATATACACGGCACATCTTAACTCTTTTTACTTCCCCTTGCCCTTGTTCTATCTCTAGATCCCCTCCCCATTTGCAAAGGATCTATCTTCTCATTTTATATTACCTATTTTTATTTTGCTCTTTAAGTGATTTATATTTGGGGTTTCTCATATCACATGCAGTATTAACTCTTATGTGTCTAGGAATAAAATTATCTGGGATGGTATAAAGCTATAAAGAGACAGCCTTGGCTGTTAGCCAACATGAATTTTAATAAGACCCAGAAGCCCTCCATGGAGCTTTCCCTTCCCTGCGGATGGGTGGGAAGATTAACGCAGGTCCCGACTGGAAAGGCTATGTGGGCACCTATGACAGACGTGTGAGGACTGGAGGCTTTTCAAGGAAGATGCACGGCACGGGCCAGAACAGCTCTGGAATGCACCCCACAAGGGCCAGAGGCTCCAGCAGGTAGACTTTCAGGTGCTGATGAGCTGGTTGTAGCAATCCAATAAATTATATCAAGTTCAAAGGCTAATCCAAATTCATACTTTCAGACGAAAGATGTTTATAAGAACAAGAAAATGAATAATGAAGCTAGTTTTGATCCTCTGCAGGCATCTATTAAAATGAAAAATACTTTTTGTGGGAGGGAGGGAGGAAGGTAGAGAAGGAGGGAGGGAAGAATGGACAGGCAGGGGAGTCCTGGGGATTTTGAGGGCAGTGAAACTCTTCTGTATGACATAGTAAAGGTGGACACATGTTGTCATGCATTTGTCAAACATGTAGAACAAGCAACATCTGGGTGGACTCTCATGTAAACTGTGGACATGAGAAACAATCAGGCATCATCCAGCTTCCTCCCTCCTAGCACAGGTGCCACTCACTTAAGGTGTTAATAAGAAGGGAAATAAAAAGGTGTAGGGAAGCTCCCTGCACTTTCTGTTCAATTTTTCCATAAAACTAAAACTGCTCCTTCAAAAAAAGTCTCTTACAAAAGAGTAAGATGTGGCAATGTAAATTTGTAATGAATTTTTAGCTATGCAAAGTGAAATCTTCTTGTAAACAGTGGGGCTGGGAAGAGGAACTTTCCAGTTTGGAAGTTTTGCTCCTCCAAACCCTGAGACGCTGCTGTGAGTCCCAAACCCTGGCAAATGCCAGCCAGTCCTTCAGGTCTTCCTGAGTGCTTCTGGAAGACCTCCTAGGCTTGATGTGGTATGAATTAAAAGGTACAAATCCTGTCTTATCTGAAACTTTTCAAACTGTCGCTTGAACCCAGAATGATGCGTTTTAAAGCCACACCACAGGTCATCACTACGTGCACTGAAGTCTGAGACTCACTGCAGACATATTTCCAGCCTGTAGCCCAGCTTTTGCATGTGGTAGTTGCTCAACACAGAAGTGAATTCACAGAGGAGGCAAGGAAGCTCAGGCCACTGAGCAGGATAATGAGAAGTCACTGGGCAATGTGAGGTTGTTTCAGGACCTAAAAACTACCTGTGGTTTAAACAGGCATAAAAGTGGAAAGGTGATGTGTGTGCTTCATGAATCACCTCATGGAAAACACACAGAATTATCTAGAATCTTACAGTTCGGTTAAATTCATTGGAGGAATCAGGGGGAAAGTACTTGGGGCTGGGTAGACTTCCTAGCAGTCCCTTCTGAAAGATGGTGTGACTGCTCAGCCGACTTCCCTCAGGAGTCGGGTGTCTAGGGTTCAGTTGCAAAACTGCACTTTTCTGTAAGGCTCCAAACCCAGCTAGATTTGGGGCTGCAGGACTAATAGGCTGCCACTAAGTTTTACAGACTTTCTGAGATCAAAACAAAGAGCTCAGGAAAGCTCTATAAACAAGGGAGTGTTAACCACAACACAGTATTTATAACTTAGTTCAGATGTATTGGTTTGCATATTTACTCAACAAATGCTTGCTGAGCACCGACTATGTCCTAGACATTAAAGATACACCTGGGAATAACCAGACAAACAAGCCTCTGTTCTCATGGAATTTATAGGAAGGAGACAGAAATAAACAAAATTAATTAAATACCTTTGAATGGTGGTAAGTGCTTGGAAGGAAATGAAACAAGACTCTTGTGGAAATACTCTTAAGATAAGGTGGTAGGGCAGGCCCCTTTGGGAAGGCCGTATTTGAACTGAGGCCTGAATGACACAAAGAGCCAGCCCGCTGAAGATCTAGACCCATGAGTGCAAAGGCCCTGGGGGCAACTCTGTAGGAGCAGAAAGAAAGCCCTTGTGATTAGAACCCAGTGACACAAGGACACAAGAGTACAAAAAGGAGAATGGAGAAGAAAGAAGTTAGGGTCATGTTTAAAGTTTACTGTAAGCCTAGAGGGGCTTTAAACAGGGCAGTAACATACCAGATTTAATTTTTGCAAGAATATACACTAATTCTTCCACTGAGGGGGAGATTTGCAAGGGTTATTTTATTTTAAACTATAAATATAGTGTATTTATAATGTACTTATAATGTTTTAAACTGTAAACATGGTGTATATAATATTGATAATATGTAACATTTCATAATTTAAAGAGTCATGATGCTGGAGAGTTGGTAGAGGGGTAAGAGAGACGCTGAAAAGGATCTGTTAGAGAAACTCTGGAGGACTTGGACTTGATGGAGAGGGAGAGAAATGAATAAAATCACAATTTGTTTTAGGGATAAAATGGTAAGACTTGCTGATGAGCTGGTTGTGAAAGAACTGTGGAAAAAAATGAGAGCCACAGATGCCTTGAGTTTGGGGCCTGAGCAGCAGTATGGTGAGCACACCAGCATGAGGAAGCTTGAGGTGAAAGAGAATTAGGGAGCTGTTTGAAGAAGAAATTAAGAATCCTGTGTTGACCGTGTTAAGTTCAAGCTGCTTACCCCTCTTCCAAAGAGGGATGCAAGTAGAAACTTGGATACAGAAGTTTGGACCAGTGTTGAGATCAGGGCTAGAGGTACAAATGTGAAAATAAAGGCACTGGAGCTGGTGAGTGTGAAGCTTGGAATCTCTGTCTCTAACGGGTGAGTGTGGTCCACTTAGGTTCATTTCCAGTACTGATATATTTGGATTTATTTGTACCTTCTTATTTTGAGCCTTAACTATGTCCAACCCTCGTATTTCTGACCAAATAGATATTTGGATGGGAAATAGCTTAGTTTGCAAACTAAAACTAAAAAAAGTAACCATTGATTAACTCTTTGTTAAATGAAATTGTTTTAAATGGGTTTGTATATAAAATGAAAGCTATGCAGTTTTTTTAAAATAACATTTTTATTGAGATTTGGATCACATAACAATTTACCACTTGAAGTATACAGTTCAGTGGTTATTAGTATACTCATATAGTTATGCAAACATCACCACAACCAACTGTAGGACAATTTTATCATTCCTCAAAGAAACCCTATCACCATAAGCAGCAATTGCCCATTACCCTCTCCCAGCCTCTGGAATCCACCACTCTATTTGAGTCTCTGTGGATGTGCCTGCTCATATAAATTAATGCTCTAGTAGTTGTCTGTGGCTATCTTCTTCAACAGCTGCAAGGCCCCTCGTTACTACAGTCAGTGCCGGTACTTTGTCCTGTTGTATAGCTATGCCACATTTTATCTGTCCACTTGCTAGGTGATAGGCCATGGGTTGTTTCCACTGTTGGGCTGTGCAGTTTGTCTCCCCTGATGCTTCACTGGAAAAAGGCATCCTTGTGGTGGAAATCTGTGTGGGGAGCTCATGCTGGCAGGAGTCTGTCCCCCTGAAATCCATGCACAGCAGTGCTAGAGATTGGGAGCGAAGAAGACTGTGACTGAACTGAGTGTGAACTAACTTTTCTCAACGCATGGGCCAATTTAGCCTTAAAATCCACTCTGAGAAAAAGACGATCAAACCGGACAAGCCACAATCTGGCTTCAGTTGGACCTACTTTAGAAAAAAACCTATGACTCAATTTTGCCCCCTTGTGCAATATTTTTCTAATTTGATACATTTATCTTCGTTGTGTGATCAGATAGTGAGTGACAGCAAAAATATTGATTTTGGTCACAGATGGTAGGTGCACCTTGGAACCATCCTAACACCAGGTGCAGGCGGTGAAACACCGAACCTCAGTTTAGGGCGACTTTCCCCTAGAGGTGGAGCCCGCTTCCTGAGGCTCCCTGCCTCCTGGGATCCCCTGAGACCCATAGGGCAGCGCCTCTCCTGTTTCTCTGTTTCCTTCCTGCTGTCTGGGGCCAGGCAGCGAAGCTCAGTGGAGAGCAGACATTGCCTGCCCAAGGGTAGCAGCCCCAAGCACTGACTTTCCAAAACTGTGGGCATTGTGAAGATAAGGTAACTGCCAGTGTCAAGCTCAATCCCCTAGAAAAAAAGGAAAACAGAAGTGATTGTGTTCTCTGGAGGGCAGGGCTCTGTACTCAGAGCATCTCATGTTTTCAAAGTAGGAAAGTGTCCACAGTTAATATTTGGATGGGCCCACGCTGCACGGGCCTGTCCCCTCCAGACAAAGGGCCCTTGCTGTGCACCTGTGGAGAGGGAGGGAACCTGGAAAGGCAGGGCCCGCTGCTCTGTGTGCCTCTTGTTGGAAGCAGAGTTTTGCAAAGGGAGCGGTTCTGGAAGGAAAGCAGAGCATGCAGAGAGACTGGAGTGTTTTGAGACACATTTGTTCTTGAGACCCTCTGGAAAGCTCATTGCCAAGGACAACACTGACCATGGCAAGTTGCTGGCCAGCTGATGAGCTAGGCTGACACAGAGAAGGTGGAAGGGAATGAAAAGGCCACAGAGTGAGGCATCCTCCGGGCCAGCACCACAGACTCGGTGAGGATGATGCTAAGTGCTACGCACCGAGTCCTGCTGCTCAGGGAGCTCAAAGTATGGGCCTCTGTGGGTGGAAATGTGGAGGACAGAGATGACACTGGACTGGAGAACAATGTGCAGGGAGATGAGGGAAGAGCCCCAAGCGACTCCTGGGCAGAGTTCAAAGGACAAGAAATGACCATAAAGGCAACACGGGAATGGTGCAGATGACTGGGGAAGAAGGGGTAGTGGTCCACGAAGAAGAGATGGCATGGGCAAAGGCGTGGGGCATGTGGCCAGGTGCATATGAGCATGTGCATGTGGACATGCATGTGAGCAGGAATGGGGCCAGTGATGTGTTTGTTAGCGGGCAAGTGATTGGACGATCTGCAATGTCCTGTGAATATTTTAACAATTTCCCTATCAAGAAATTTTTAATTGTCAGTCTCTCCACTAGATTGTAAAAGTTGTATTCATCCTGATCAACTTTAAGAAGACTTGAACAAATAAACAGATGTCTTTCATGCTCCTAGATAAAGACAATTATGTGAAGATGCAAACATGCCAAATTTGCCAGAAAGTTTTTAATGTGGTCTCAGTCAAAATCCAGATGGGGTGCTTTTGTGGCATGATTCTACATTTAAATTTCATCTGTTCCAATAAATATAGAGAAAATCAAGCCAAAGCTATAACTACAGAATAATGCTTTATATGACATTATAAAGCTGTAATAACAAGCACATGGTGCTCATGTAGAAATATCTAGACCGATGGACCAGAACTGGAAATTTAGAAGCAAACTTAGGTAGACATCGTAACTGTGGATTTGAAAGATGAAATAAATGGTGTAGGAATAGACGACTAATCATTTGGAAAATGATGCACCCACATAGCTTCTGAAGTGGCTCAGTTCTCAACATACAGTAAGCCCATTCCAAGAGTTTATCCATTAGCACAGTGGTCATTTGTAGCCAGGGGATGTGAGAGTTAAGAATGCCTTCCAGTTATTTACCCATCTGCCTATTTAGCGTCTTGCCTCTTGTCGAGGAAGTCTGCTGTGCTCACGGGAATTGTGTTGTCTGAGTTCCTGTTGAGCCCATGAGGACAGAGGCTCCTAATGTGCCCAGACCAACCCCTGAGCCATCGCACGGGTCCCATAAGCCCCAGCTTTCCCTTCCTGTCCACTGTACTTACATCTGCAGAGAGGCTGGTCCTTCTCCCAGAGGAGAAAAGCTCAACCAAGAAGCAGATACAAGTGAAAAGTGAATTTACCATAAATTCACTGGTGGCATTTTTTGAAAGAGGAAAAGAATTCCCTTTCCATGTTTCAAAATGGAAGATGTTGCAGAATGTATTCAGTATGTTCAACATTACAATTTTAAATGAATTCCATCATAATTCGTTGAACGCCTTGAAATGAGAAAGAAATGGACAGGAAGGGCTTTGAAAAGAAGCTGACACAGGCTGAAGATGAGGCTCAGTGGGAGAGAGCTTGCCTAAGTTCTCTGGGCTCTGCATTCATCTCCAGCTCTGCAAATAGCACAGGACACAGGGTCCCTCTGATAGGACCACTGATTTGCACTGGACTATAATTCTACTACAATGTATCCTTTCTCTAACATCTTTGACAGAAGTTCTGTTATTTCTGGATGGCTTCAGAAAGCAGAATTCTTGAGTCAAAGGAAAGAGCATGGTAAGGCTGTCGACACATAGGTACCCCAGACTGCTCTGGGAGAACACCCCTTGATCTCCACCAGAAGGCAGGGAATGCAGCGCCCCAGTGGGCTCAACCATGTGCAGTAGCCATTACGGTAGTTACTCAAGTTCTCTGGCACCCTGAACAAGAATGTCAGTCACTTGGTCTATTCACCCACTGAACTTCCTGGCTTTCAGGAAAGTCGTTGTTGATGAAAAATCATCAAATGCAAAGCATGAGTGATTGTGACAACTATGAGCCTCAGTTTCTTGTCTCCAAGACAGGAGAAGCAGACCAGGAATATCCTGCAGAAATGAGGGCAGAGGCCAGGGTCAGGGACGATTAGGATATTCCTAGTCCTCTCTATAAAGAATACAGTGCCTGGACAGGCTGGGGTTGTCAGAAATCCCACAAAACCTTCCTGCAGAGGGTTCTTAACCAGAGTCCAAGCCCTTCCTTCACAGGCGAGAAGCAGGAGAGCAGCAAGGTATCTGAGAGCTGGGGTGCTACCTGGACTTGTGCTGCCCTCACGCTGAGCCGGGGTACGTCCATCTTTCTGTGAGAGTGCAGTCTCCACCAGGGCCCTGTGCCCTGGACCTCAGACAGGCTGCCCCCAGGAGACCACCCCGTAGGCCCCCTAGACAGGCTCCAGGGCAGGTAGGAGCACATCCCGAAGGTGCTGACTCTGCAGAAGAGTCTCTGTGCGGGCTTCATGTGGCCTCACAACCCAGCTTGTCTGCCCCAGCTTCCTTTGCGGGTTGCGACGTTCCTGGATTCTGTTCATTACAGCTAAGTGCAGGGTGTAAGCAACTAAGTGTCTTGGTCTTCAACTGCTTGGAAACTTGTGGAATTTGGTACTCAACATCGTTTGTTTGGAACTGATGAGTAAAGTAGAACCTGTCCGTGTTGTTCACCCCTTTCTAGCCAAAACGATTCTTTTGGTGCTCGTGGTTTTTAGTACTCATCACGCCTCCCAGAACCAATTAATGTGGAGTATCAAAGTATTAATAGAAAAACATGTCTGCCACCATTCCTGGCCCACATGGTTTACCTCTTGTTTATTATATTAATTTATATTTAGCTTTATTAGAAAAGGCCTTCACTCTTGTTTCCCGTCTGCCCTGTCGCCTCCTGTCTTGGCCAGCTACAAGGGCTCTGGAGACCACTGTTCCTCTCTGCTGCAGCTTTCTAAACTGCTAAACAACAGCAACACACTTCATCATGTGCTTTTAACTTCAAGTACTTTTTACTTTGGGGTTATTTCTTGGTATGTGACATTTTCAAGTCATTATTCTGTGATGGGATTTTTTTTATGAGAGGAGGAAACTAGAACTTATGGAACCCTGTGATGTTCAGGCACTGTACTGGCACCTTCATCTGACTCCCTTTTGATCCTTACAGCCCTCCGCTTGACTCACAAGCAAGCCAGGTCATGCAACGAATGAAGAGGAAACCCAAGACTAAAATCCAGACTGACCCGCACCAGCTCAGTCTATGTAGCATGCAATAAGAATTCACGCCCTAGAATCAGAATCACCACATACTGCACTTCCCAGGGGAGGTAACTGTCCTTATGGAGCAGCTCAGCTCCTCACTTACAGAGCTGAGCATCAGATGTTCACAGCAGGCCGGCTGATTTAAATAAGGCCAAATGCCAAGCTGTAACCAGCTAAGCTGCCTGCTTCTGTGTGCCACTTTTGTTTTCTGTCCTGACCATGACAGAGGCTGGAGTTCTGAGGACCTGCTCAGGTTCTGAGGGCTGTCGGATGTGAGTCCTTCTTTGCTCAGTTAAGCTCCATTAGATTTAATTCCTCCGCACTTCTTCCTGTTAACAATAGTGGATGAAGATCGCTGGAAGCAGGCAGGAGGCCGTGTGACTCAGGCTGAGTTAGCCATGACTCCTTTTATGGGGAGCAAGTTAAAAGTGACCTAAATTATACACCTAGACCTACAGATGACCTAAGACAGATAATTCTACCTGTAACGACTCAAAGGCTTTCTCTACAAAATGGAGAAATAATATTGTGAAAAGTAATCTCTCTCAACTTCCTAAAGAGGCTGGGAGAACTGCCCGGGAGTTTTCTCACTGATAAACTAACATGGGTTTCCTCCACATACAGGTATCGGACTCGTTATTTTTGGAGTCTCAGAGGAAAAGATACTTTCTGAGAAAAAACCAAAATTACACAAACCCATGTAAATTAATTCTAAAATTCTGTTCCTACCAGCCCAAGCACCTTCATGGTTACAGATTAATAAAACTAAAAGGTCTCAGAGATAACTCAGTCCAGGAATGGCAAATGTGCAGCACGCAACCTTCTAGCCCTGAGGCCAGTATCCTGGGAGACAGTGCCGCTCCACCTGGTCCCTCTTTCCTGGAGCCTGGCCACAGCCTGAAACCTCTACCGCCACTCTCTGCAGCTGGCCTTGAGTGGAACCCTGCTGGCTGTAACTTCCAGTTATAGGAGAGGTGGAGCTGAGAGATGAAAAATGAGGAAGCCAGAATCTCAGAGCTGTGAATGGCACAGCCAGGCCCCAAATCCAGACCTTCTGACTTCCAGCCCCACAGCTGTACTCTTCTTACATTTTAACGGCAGTGAGGCCCAGCTCTACTGAATAACTCATATTTCATATGAAGTTGTTGAGTACCTACTATGTGCCGGGCATTGTGCCCAGATAAATGATTGATTCTCCCTTCATCCAGCTAGGAAGGAATTCCAAAACCACACGTCATTTTCACACAACATGAGCTGGACCAAAATTCACAAGTATATATTTTTCTTTTTTGGTTACTTCCTGACATAAAACACAAATTACACAAAGCTATGGGTTGGTAGAAATAGAATTTTAGAATTAATCTAAATAGCTTTGTGTAATTTGTGTTTTATGTCAGAAAGTAGCAAAAAAAAAAATTTTAAGGTTGCAGACATAGCTCAGTGCAAAAATCCTGGGTTCAATCCCTGGTAAAACACACACACACACACACACACACACACACACACACACATGCACACACACATGCAGAGAATGCCATTAAAGTTAACTCAGTGACCACCAATACTAGCCCAGGTAGCTGTCCTGTTTTAGTGTTTCCTTCAGTTTCCTCTGGTCTTTCTTGGGCATTGTGCTGTCTGACCCTAGATGAGGAACACGGATATACAGTTTCAGTGTGCGTGAGGATTTAGGAGAAAAAAATGGATCTAATCATAGCACTTGGTTAGGATTAAACTATGAGCCAGAAATAAGAAAATGTCAGTAGGAGGTCACTGCCTTCTCTCTTTGTTGTATTGCAGAGAAAACAGAACTAAATTGGGTATCAGAAAACCTGGATTCAGTTTGTTCCTCCCCAGGCAGCTGGTGACACTCAGTGAATCACACTGACCTTGCTGAGCCTCTTAGTGATTATGTGCTCTACCTGCCCTGCCAGGTTGTTATTAAGATTAATAATATTAATAAACCCCTGACTGCTGTTGTGATTTGCATTGGCAACAAACACTCTTTTGCAACCACCCTGAGAGGCCTGGGGCAATCACAATTGCCCTCAATTAAAGATGAGGAACCCAGGGCTCGGCGAAGTTACTTTAACTTGCTGATCAACACAGCTAGAGAGTGCGGATGTGGGCGGGGCTTCCCTCCCACACTCTCTGGGCGGGGCTTCCCTCCCACTCTCTCTGGTGGAGCGGATCTCCCCTGCTGCTCCCCCTGGGCCTGTGTGCCCTTCCTTCCACAGATCACCCTAGTGTCTATCTCTTGTCGCTGTGCATGGAGTCACTGGCGGCGGCAGCTTGCTCTCCAGGCAACGCTCAGAGCTCAGAAGCATTTGAGTAGCTCTTGGCAGGTTTCAAGGTGCAGAAACTAGGACAGGATGTTTTCAGCGAGAGGTCAGCTGCACTCAGAGGGGAGGCCTCTCTTCGTCCACCAGCCTGACTCCTCCACGGGGCAAACAATGTCTCCTGAGTGTCCTCGGGGTGTGCGTGTGATAAACACCATCCTGAGACACACGCAAGCCACTTAAAGTTACAAACTCATAAACTTCGAGGAACTACCTATATCCGTATTTAGAATAATAAATGATGGCCTCTTCAGAATTAAGTTGGCCAGGCATAGTGGCACATGCACGTCATCCCAGCATTCTGGGGGGCTGAAACAGGAGGACCACCCTGAGTTTGAGAACAAATGAATGAATTTGTATGTGTGTGTGTACACACATGTGTATGTGAGTGGGTATGTGGCTGTGCACCTGAAATCAAATAATGGCCCTCACCTTTGCTGCCGTTCAGGTACTCCGAGATTCCTGGCCAATTCCATTTCATATACTGGTTTGAGTATCCCTTATCTGAAATGCCTGGGATCAGAAATGTTACAGACACCAAGGTTTTGGGTTCTGGAATATTTGCTTATATGCAATGGGGTATCTTAGAGAGGGGACCTGAGTACAAACAAGAGCTCATTTCTGTTGCACGTGCACCTCACCCGCACAGACTGAAGGTAACTCTGCATTCTCTTTTTAGGGTGCCTTCATTCAGACTATGGCCTGCCACTCAAGGCCAGGTAAGTAGCTTTGCACTTGAGGTGTCACATCAGCATTCAAAAAGCTTTGGATTTTGGAGGATTTTAGATTTTGCATTCTCAAGTTATGGCTGCTTAGCCTGTACATGAAGCTGCCCTGAGCCCTCTTCCCTGCAGTCTCTGGACCCGCTGCCTCCCTTTGTGCCCTCTACACATAGTGCTATGGTTGCCTCACAGTGTGGGCCCCACCAACCCTCCAGGCTGACCAGACACCTGCTCTTCATGATCTCGGGCTCCTGGGCACCTTCATATGCCCACCTGCTCTGGCAGTGCCTCTCATGGGCAGGTGTGTGGCTAGGAAGGGTGGGACCCCAGGGAAGGTAGAGCCAGCTGCTGCTCACACATGGCTGCAGTGTGCTGCAGAGGCAAGGGACTAAGGGAGAAGTTCACATATTGGGGGAGAAAATGAAATCAGTGGCAGGAAAAACGTCCACCTGTGTCACTTATAGTACAGGGCAGCTGAGAGGGAGAGCTCAGGTCAAGGGAAGCCAGAGCCCCTCAGAACTTCAGAGCACAACGAAATGGAACACAGGGAGAGCTGTGGAGCCTCAACCCTGCTGCTCGAAGGGTGATCGGCAGACCCTGAGCTGCCTGGCTCCCCGTACTGTGGTTTCCTAGCTATGTCCTGTGCGTGGTGCCTGAGCCTTTGTATCTTGGTGTGCTTGGTGTGGAGGCTGTCCCATGACACCATGTGGGCATGTGAGCCTCCTCTATGCATAGAGCCAGAAATGTTTCCTACACATTGTGCCCGCCAGCTTTTAGTGGGAGAAACACTTCCGGTTAGCTTTGAGTCCATTGCTGCTCATTGAAATAGTTATAGAGTCAAGACTTGGTCACTGCATATAATTTGGAAAATAAAGAAGAGTTGACAAAATCATCCATATTCTTGTAGCTGAGAGAGAATCACTTGCAGCATTAAAACAACTCTACACGAGTATTATTCCTGCTAAGTAACAAAAGCACATTCATGTAACTGGTGTAAAATGTCACTGGAAACAGTAGTTGTGACAATAGCTTTCAAATTTCTGTCTACAGTAAGAATGCTCTATTGCAACCCCATCCATCCACACTGCATATGACAGAGCTAAAAGTCCCATTAAACAATACTTAGCCTTGCTAAATACCATGAGCTCGGCTGTGTTTAATCTTATTATAGACCACTCTAGTTGACAAATTAAAATGGTGATTGCAGTTTGAATATAGAAGCCAAATCCAATGTACTGTGATTCCATTCCACTACAAAAAGTACTTAATCTCACTATTTTGAGACAACTTGGCTTCGTCTACTTTAACATAGTCTGTTTTAGGATATTTTTTATTGTGCCTAAATTACATAAGATGAAATTGGCCATTGTAATCATGTTTAAGTGTATGATTCAGTGGCATTAAGTACATTAAACTCTTTCCACCTTGCAAAACTAAAACTCTGTGCCCATCAAACATCAGCCCACCCACCCCGACCCTAGCACTTAGAAGCACCATTCTTTCTTCTACATTCTACACAGCTGCTATATTCCATACATGCATCTCTACGACTACGTTCTTCTCTGTCTCTGTCTCTCTCTCTCTCAATCACTCTGTCTTTAGATAGGGTCTCACCATGTAGCTAAGGGTGGCTTTGAACTCATTATGTATCCCATGCTGGCCTCAAACTCACCGTGACTCTCCTGCCTCAGCCTCCTGAGTGTTGGGCTTACAGGAGTATGCCATCAGGTCTTTTGTTTCTCTTTTGACTGCTCTAGGAACTTCATATAAGAGAAATCATACAATATTTGTTCGTGTCTAGATTATTTAATCTGGCACAATTTCCTCAAAGTTCATTCATGTTCTAGAATGCGTCACAATTCCCTTCCTTTTAAGGCTGAGTGATATTCTCTTGTATATATATTCCACATTTTGTTAGCCCTCTACCCATTGGTGGACACTTTAGTTGCCTCCACCTTTTGGGTATTGTAAATAGTGCTTCTGAGAACACAGTGTACAAATAGTTGCTCAAGTTTCTGCTTTCCCTTCTTTTGGATACACACCTTAAGCAGAATTGCTGCATCATACTGATCATAATTCTATGTTTGATTTTTTGAGGAACCATCATACTGCTTTTCCCAGTAGTTTCACTGTTTAACATTTCCACCAATGGTGCAAAAGGGTTCCAGTAACACCACATTCTCACTTGTTATTTTCCGATTTTTTTGATAGTAGTATAGTAATGAGAGTGAGGTGCTATCTAATTGTGATTTTGATTTGCAATTCCCTAATGACTCACGATGCCCAATGTCTTTCCATGTATTTATTGACCAGTAAATATCTTCTTTGGAGAAATGTCTCTTTAGGTCCTTTACCTATTATTGAATTGGGTTGTTTTTCTGTTGTTTAGTTGCTAGCATAGGAATTTACTCAGTTGAGTTCAAGTCAAGATTTATACTCCATTCCATTAAAAGTTCAAATTTTTTGTTAGTTGTTTTGTCTTCCCATCTGCCTTCTACTAGAATAGTGTCTGGGTACGGATTTAGGATCAGGCAATCTGCTGTAATAAGTACACCCCAATGAACATAAAATAATTCCAAGGCAACAGAAATTCAAGTTCATGGCAAGCCCTAAATATATATTCTATGTGGCAGGTGATGTTTCAAGACAATCCAAGAACCAGACTCCTTCTCTCTGTGGTGCTGCCATTTCTACAGCCTCGCTCTCACTGGCCTCCAACTGAGCGGGTGGATGATGAATGTGAGCTGGTAAGGGGGGCTCACAGGTGTCTCTAAAGCCCTGGTCCAGACCTGCAGACACTCAGCTCATCTTCCATGGTGTAGAAGTTCATCACCTGGCCACACCTAATTGAAAGGAATCCTGGGAAATCTAACCTCTTTTGGAAGAAGAAAAGGTGATTTGGAGGGAACAGTTTAAATCTTGTAACTCACCCCGTTCAGTCTGCATGAAAATCATGTGGTGGGGGATGTGGAGCAGTTGGTTGAGAGCCAAGAATGCTTGAAGCCCCGGGACTGATGGTCCGTTCGCTGTCCAGTAATCACAGTACAGCTGAACAGAGGGTGTTGTGCTCCTGTTTTACACATGAGATAATGTCAGCTAATTGTAGGTTAAAAAGAGGTAACAATGAGGCTAGGGTGGGGTCTGGGCCTCAGCAGACCCTGTGGGGTGAGAGTAGAGAGTCCCACCCCAGAGTGGTTCCACTCAGGGGTAACCTGTGCCAGTCAAACTCACACTAGCTGCACGTGTATGCGTTGGGTATTAGTTCATGTGCTGTCAGTTCATGTTCATAGTTAGCGTCCTCTAGGGTATATTAACTTCTGGTGACCTCTGCCAGTACTCTTGAGAGGCCAGATTTCTAGGTTGGGACTATTGTCTGTCATGTGTGTAATAAAGGCTATCCACATTGAAGAGAGGAGTCTTACTCCGGTCACTGATTCTAGTTCCAGGAAGCTCAGTTGTATTGGGTGCCGTGTCTCTTCCTCCCACACAGCCTGGGCTTCTTCACCTGAGGTCCAGCTAAGCCATCTCCTCAGGCCTGCATTTTCTCTCTGAAGAGCCACTCTCAAATTGCTTCTGTTTCTCCCTCCCAAGTCACAGCCCCAACCTGGTGCTGACTCCTTCAGATCCCTTGGCCAAGCCCCAGGGTGTAGATTTACTATCATTAACACATCAGGGACAGAATTATTTCTAAACAACTTGTACCAAGATGATCGAAGTTGCAGAGATGGAGTTTTGTTTTGTTTGTTTTGTTTTGTGGTAGTGAGGATTGAGCCCAGGGCCATTTTAATGTTTGTCTTGAGACAGGGTCTAGCTAAACTGCCAAGGCTGAGCTCCAGCTTGATCATCTTGTGTCAGCCTCCCAGAGTACTAGGGTTATACATGTGTTGCTACCATATTTGGCTCAGAAGTGGAATTTGACCCCAGGTTAATGTGACCTTCAACTGTACTCTAGCCACCAGGTAATGCTACCATGAAGCTAAAAACATAAAGAATATATTAAATAATATAATTGAATTTTCAAAAACACTAAGATAAATTAGAACATTGTATTGAATCTTTCAAGATATAATTAATGAAAGCAAAATGTAAGTTCCCACACTTCCATTATGGTTTAATGAGAAATGTCTCCCAACAAGTCATGAATTGAAGGCATGATCATCAATGCAGCCATGCTCAGAGGTGGGGCCTAGAGAGGTGATTTGATCATGCCATGTGAGTGGTGAGCTCATCATCTGATTGATGAGGGAACAGCTGAAGAGGCTATGAGGAGGGCTCCGGAGTTGGAAGGAGCAGGCCACTGCCTCAAGCCTCTGAAGAGTATATTTAGTTCTTGGACCCTGGGTGTCTCTCTCTCTGTCTCTCTCTCTCTCTCTCTCTCTCTGACTCCTGGCTAGCATGAAGCGATCAGCTTTGCTCTGCCACACATTCCCCGCCATGATACTGGGCCTCACCTCAGGCCCATGGTGATGGGGCCAAGCTACCATGGACTGAAACCTTGAAACCATGAGCTCAAATAAAGCTTTCCTCCTTTCACATTGATTGTTTTCAGGTACTTTGCCATAGCAGGGAAAACCTGAAACACCTTCTAAAGCAGAAGCCTCCTTTATTTTTACTTCAAGATTAATTTAGGAAGATACACATAAATGAAAATACCACCTAATCAATGTATGCTATTAATTAGGGTATTATAATAATATTACCTTGTTAATTTTATTCAAGTTCTTGATTGCCAAGATTTTTGACTCCCAAACTTTTTTGAAAGATGATTACATTTATCATTATTTCACTTTTCTTTTGTATCTTTTTAATTGACACAAAATATCTGTACATATCTATAGGGTACAATAATTCAATACACGTATATAATGCATAATGGTTAGATAAGGGTAATCAGCATTTCCATCTCCTCATATACTTATTCTAATCATTTTGAAATACATCATAAATTGTCACAGATTATAAACACCCTATTGTGTTACAGAAAACCTGAACTAATTCCACTTATCCACCTATATTTTTAAATCAATATTAACTTCTTCCATAAACATTTTTGAATCTATTATTAATAAAATACTGTGGTCGCCAGGGATTTAGCTCAGTGGTTCTGGCACCTGCCTCGCAAGCTCAAGGTCCCGAGTTTGATCCCCAGTACCAAAAAATAAAATAAAATACTGTGGTTAAGTGAGAAGACAACTGGTCTACCTTCTATATTTCTTTTGGGGCATGACTTGACCCAAGATATGTCTGAATCACACAAATGATCATAAAAACAGAAAACCATGAAAATGTTGAATTGACATTCACCATAACTCCCTGAGAGCTCAATAAAGTTACATATAGATGTAGATATCACTTATTAATTTGCATATGTTTAACCATTCTTGCATCTCTGGGATGAACTCTACTTGGTCATCCTGTATTTTTTTTTTTTTTTTTGGTACCAGGGATCGAACTCGGGTCCTTGCGCTTGCAAGGCAGGCGCTGGAAACACTGAGCTAAATCCCCTGCCCTC
>NW_004624776.1:17394428-17419336 GCF_000247695.1 Heterocephalus glaber
TAATCCCATTCCCTTCTATCCTTTCCCCTAGCCCTCCCACTTCCTTCCCCTTTGCCCCTTTTCTTCCTATTTCACATTACCTGTTATACCTTTTAGTCCTTATTTACACTTTCAGTTTCTCACACCAGAGAAACTATTCGGTATTTACACATGTGTGTCCTTTGCTAGTATATCAAGTACTAAATACACGAACAGAACTAACCATTTGCTTCCCCTCACAAAAGTTGGTTCCTCCTCCATTCCAATTTCCTCATCCCAGGTGATAGAGCTGTGACTCCTCCACTCTTTCAACTTAGAACCCATGGAATTCGTTTAAACTCATGTCTCATCTTCATCCTAGATCTGAAATCTAGACTTTCCTCATTCCACCCAGGTGTCAAGTCCTGCTGGTCTTCCTATAAAATCTCTTTCTCTTTCTTCATTCTACCAGCCTTGACTCAGCAATTTCTTTAACTTCAGACTCAGATCGCTGAACTAGTTTTCCAGCTGATTATCCTGATTCCCATCTCTCTTGACTTTAATCTATCCCTTGTACCTATGTTTCACTTTCTAGCTATCTTCCCTAAAGTACTATTCTCTGGAACCATTTCCTTGTCTAAGCACCTCAAGCATTTTCATTACTGAAAGCCCAATCTTGACATAACTCTGTAGTGCCCTCCACAGTCTAGCCCATGTCATCTGTCCCAAACTTCCCCAATGGGTACCCCTTGGATCTCCAATTTGGCCCCTCCCTGTCCATTGTAAACATGTGTCCACGACTTGCTTGTATGATTTGGTCAAGTTCTTCCATGACCCCAAATGCCCTGCCCTCTAATTTCTCCCTATCCATCTCTCAAGGTTATGTCTAAATTTTATTAATTACCTAAAACTTACTTTGTTCATCTGGATCTTTTGAGAAGTAGATGTCAGATGGTATTGCACATACAAGAATTTTATTCAGAGAAATACCTATGAGAGAAATGAGGAGGGAGCCCAAGGAAGGTGGGATACGTGACCCTGAGGGAAGGAGACAGGCAGGAAGGTTAAACAGAAACATCTTATATTGCTGTTTGCTTTGTCACTAGCTCAGAGCAGCCCACAGACACCCTTGCCTTGAAACAGACACTGCTCTGGATTTCAGAGCACAGAATTGGGGCCCTTGGTCAATGACACACCTGTACAAAGCACACTGTCAAGGTCACCACACCTGGATCAACACCTTGGGCACACATAGATTTCTTTATTCTGTGAGTTCTCACTGCATGTAGAATTAATACCACCTCATCTGAATCTTAATTACTTTTACCTCAAACATTACTTTTACCTCGAACTCCTTGAATTGTAAGTTTTATATTTCTTTGGTACATCCTTTACCATCTAGGAATACTGAATATAGGTGGTCTCTGGTTTATAGTAGATCAACTTACAATATGCAACTTTACAGTGGTGCGAAAATGATATGCACCCAGTAAAAACTACACCTTAAAGTTTGAATTTGAATTTTTTCCTGGGCCAGTGACATGCACCCTGATCCTCACTCATGATATTGGGCAGCAGCAGTAACCACAACTCTCCATCAGCCCTGTGATCATCAGGAGGAACAACCAATACTCTGCGGTATTCTGTATTAACATTGTTATCTGGATGTTGTATCTTGTGTTTTCACATCCTATTATATCTACAAAACGCTCTATATGTCTCCTATACTCACACTGCTATTCTACTTTCACTTTCAGTACAGTATTCAAAACTTACATGAGATATTCAACCCTTTATTATAAAATAGGCTTCTTGTTAGATGATTTTCCAGTTGCAGGCTAATGTAAGTGTTCTGAGCATGTTTAAATTAGGGTAGGTTAAGCTATGATGTTCACAAGGTTAAGAGCATTATATGGATTTTTCTACTGAGATAGTCACCTTACAATGATTTTATCAAGACATAACCACATTGTAAGTCATTGTTACACAGGCAGGTATTTAGTAAACTTAAATCCAGGATCAAGCATTCATTCATTATGAGAAGGCAGTGATTAATAGAGACTGGAAAGATCTGACCAGGCTGGCAAGATGGAAGGACTCTAAATTCGAAATTTACTTTGTTTTAAAGAAAAAAATACCATAGTTAAAAAATATTAGTTTGAATAAGCTAGTTAGAACATTGAAATTTTTTGGAGAGATAAGAACAGTAGTTCCCATTCTACATCAGACCCATAGATTCATTATTCTTCTGTGTTTCTAACAATGATAAAGCACATTCTGTATATTTTCTGTTTTTCCCATGATCTTGTTTCTTTCTTGTGCAATCCTAACATGTTAGAACAGAGGCAGAGACTCAGAGGTTTTCTCAAGATTCAAGAATAGAATTTTAGAACTTGAGATTTCACTTTGTTAAGATTGTTTAAGGCAAGACTTGTCAATTTCTCTTGCCAATTGCTAATAGCCAGTCATTGATTAATTACACTTTAATACATAAATTGTTTTAATGCAACAATTCCTGAGGTTTAAGTGCCTTTTCTTTTTTCTTCTTTTTTTTTTTTTTGTACCAGGGATCAAATTTAAGACCTTGAGTTTTCGAGGCAGGCACGGTGCCACTGAGTTAAATCCCTGGCCCCTTAAGTGGCTTATTTAAAACTCTTGCATCAAGATTGTTAGGGGCCAGGGATTTAGCTCAGTGGTTCTGCCGCCTGCCTCGCAAGCACAAAGACCCAAGTTTGATCCCCGGTACCAAAAAAAAAAAAAATGATATATATATATATATATATCAGTTTGGGCCAGGGATTTAGCTCAGTGGTTCTGCTGCCTGCCCCATGAGCGCAAGGTCCTCAGTTTGATCCCCGGCACAAAAAAAAAAAAAAAAGATTGTCATATTGGTTTCTTTAAAACTATAACATTGAAATTCACCCATTTTATACATTGTCCAATTGAATTTGCCATTGTTTGGCAAAGATTTTTACACAGATGTTCATGAGTAATGTTGCCTATAATTTTATTTTACTGTAATCTTTTCTGGTTTTGGTATCAGGATAAAGCTAATATTATAAAACAACTTGGGGATTTTTCCCTTGCCCTTTTATTTTTGTAAAGCATTTGTGTTGGATTGGTAATATTTCTTCTTCTACTTCACAGTACAATTCAACTTTAAGAATTGAATTTCTTTGATAGAATAAGGCCATTCAAATTTCTCATTTCTCTGTCACATTTGTTGAGTAATGTTTTTAAAGTTATTCATGCATTTCATCTAAATTGCTAACAATAATGTCATAAAGTACCAAGGTTGTAATACTGCCTTTTTGTTCTTTAAATATCTATAGGATCTGTAATGATAGCTCAGCTTTCAATCTTATTAGGGGAAGTTTTTCTTTTCCCTCTTTTTATCTTGATTTATCAATTCTCTACAGTTTGTTTATAGTCCATTTATTTCTTCTACTTTTGTCATTTCCTTCCTTTTACATCTTTGGATTTAATTTGCTCCTTTTCCAGCTTTTTATAGTAGAAACTTAGGTTATTTATTTATTTTAACCTTCTCTTCTTCTGTATTATAAATGGTAAAGCTCTACTTTTCTTCTAAGCCTTATTTTAGGTGTATCTTAAATATTTTCATATCTTGAGTTTTCAATATCACTTGACTTTCTTGCAATTTCTTCTTTGCCCTATGGGTTATTTAGAAATTTATTATTTGATTTCCAAATATTTGGGGATATTTTAGATATCTTATTCTTATCGGTTTCTAATTTAATTCCATTGTAGTCAGATAACATATTCTATAAGATTTCAACTGTTTGAATTTTGAAACATCTTATCATAAAACATGTAGTGGAATTTAGCTGGAAAACGGTAATGTCTTTTATAAATGTTTATTAGTTCAGGTGATTGACAGTGTAATATCTTCCATATCCTTACAGGTCTTCTTGTCTACTTGTTCTATGACAGAGCCATTTAAAGTCTCCAGCTATTATTGTGGATATATCTATATTTCTCTTTAATTCTGCCCTATTTTGTATTTTGAAGCTCTACTTTGTTGTATCTGCACACTTAGGATTGTTATGTCATCCTGAGGAAATGTCACAGTCCCTGTTAACACCCCTATTCTTGAAGTCTACTGTGTCATGCATTCAAATAGCCACATCAGATGCCTTGTGGTTATTGTTTCATGATCAGTCTTTTCCCTTCCCTTTCCTGTCTACCTAGCTCTGTCTTTATGCTGAAAGTGCATGTTTTCTAGATAGAATATATTTGGATATTTTTTTCAACAGCTTAACAATCTCTGCCTTTTAGCGTTTAATCCATCTACATTAATGCAATTTTTACATGGTTGGGTTTAGTCTACTATTTTGTTTCACATTTTCTGGCTTTGTTCCCCAGTTGTTCCTGTCCTGCATTCTTTTGGAATAATCCAATTTTTCTTAAAATTCCATTTTAATTCCTAGATTCTATTTTTAGTGATTACTCTAGACCTTACTATATGGATCTATTTAGAATTTATAATGTATCATTTGACACAAAATGTAAGATTTTTACAATAGCAAAATCACATTTACTCCATCTTTTGTATCATTCTTACCACATAATGGAAAAACTCTGGAATATAAAGTTACCATTGTGCAACAAAGAGTTGTTTTCAAAGAAATTATATTCTTTTATAGTTGCATACATATTTATCTTTCTTGTTCATTCTTTCCTTAATTCCTTTCTGAGAATCCACATTCCCATCTAGTGTTATTTACCTTTAGCCTGAAGAACTATATTTAAGCCAGGCATGGTGATGCATGCCTATCACCCTCACCCTCTGGAAAGGCTGAGCAGGAGGGTGAAGAGTTTGAGCCCATCCTAGGCAATGTAGTGAGAACTTGTCTTAGAATAAAATATTTAAAAACAGTTGGGAATGTAGCTCAATGTGAAGGCTCTAGGTTTAATCCTCCCTTCTGCCACCCCCCAAAACATAGCACTTCTTTTGCATAGATCTGCTTCTGTTGAATACTCACAGGTTTTATTTTTTAATCTTTACTTCACCATCAGTTTTTTTCCCCCCTGTTTAGTTTATTCGTCCATTTTAGGTATACAATACAGTTACATTCCTCATTGGGATCTTGTACCTTTACATAATGCATCTTGGTTCTTATTTTTTCCCCATTCCTAGCCCTCCCTTCACCCCCTCCACCCTTACCTGTTTACAAAGACTTTCCATGTTTTTCCTTTTCTCATATTTTTTCTTTTCCCTTCTTTCCTTTCCCCTTCCCCTCCCATTTCCCCTATTCCTTTAGACATTTTCTTTCTATTTCACAATATCAATTATATATTTTGATTCTTATTTACACTTTTAGTTTTTCACACCAGAGAAACTATTCAGTATTTACACAAGTGTGTCCTATTTATTTCACTTGAGTATCGCCTCAATGTGCATCCACTTAGCTATAAATGTCTCTAGTTTCTCTTTCTTTATGGCTGAGTAGTACTCCATTTTATATTAAAAAAAACAACCCACATCTTCTTTATCCAGTTTCCAGTTGATGGGCGCTTGGGCTGTTTCCAAGCTTTAGCTATTACAAACTGTACTGCTATAAACATGGGTGTGCATATATCACTATGGTATGATTCTTTTAATTCTTTGGGGAAGATCCTCAGTAGAGGAATAGCTGGGTCAAATGGGACTTCCAGTCCTAGTTCTTTGAGGTATCTCCATACTGATTTCCACAGTGGTTGCACCAGGCTACACTCCCACCAGCAGTGCAGCAGGGTTCCTTTCTCCCCACAACCCCATCAACATTTGTTATTGGTTGATTTCTTGACAGCAGCCATTCTTTCTGGAGTGAGGTGGAATCTCAGTGTTGTTTTCATCTGCATCTCTCGAATGACCAGTGATGCTGGACATTTTTTCATATATTTATTTGCTGTTTCTACTTCTTTGTCTAAGAAATGTCTGTTCATTTCAGATGCCCATTTTTGAATTAGGTCTTTATATTTGGGGGATCTGATTTTTTTTTTTTTTTAGTTCTTTATACATTCTAGATGGTAGACCTTTGTCTGAGGAACAGCTGGTAAAATTTTTTTCCCACATTATAGGTTGTATCTTAGCTCTGTTGGTGGTTGCTCTTGCAGTGCAAAAGCTTTTTAATAAGATGAGATCCCAGTTGTTGATCCTTTGTGCTAGTTCCCGTGCTACTGAGGATTTGTTCATAAAGTCCTTCCCTATGTCAATGTCTTCGAGACTTCTACCTAACTTATCTTCCAGCAAGTTTAGTGTTTCTGTTTTAATATTTAGATCTTTAATCCACTTCAGTTTTAGTGCATGGTGAAAGATAGGGGTCTTGTTTTAATCTTTGGCAAGTTGAAATTCAGTTTTTCCAACACCACTTATTAAAGAGGCTATCTTTCCTCCAATGAGGATGGTTGGATCCTTTGTCAAAGGTGAGGTAGCTAAGTATGTCTGGAGTTGATTCTGCATCCTCTAATCTATTCTACTGATCCTCAGGTCTGTTTCTTTGCCAGTACCATGCTGTTTTTATCACAGTGGCTTTGTAGTATAGTTTCAAGTTGGGAACTGTGATACCCCCTGCCATGATTCTGTTGCCTAGAATTGCTTTTGCTATTATAGGTCTCTTCTGGTTCCAGATGAAGTTTTGGGTTGTTTTCTCTAGTTCTTTCACCATCAGTTTTGAAGCTTCAGCTTCAGTTTATTCTTTTTTTTCCTTTTCTTTTTGGTACTGGGGATCAAACTCTGGTCCTTGCACTTGTGAGGCAGGCAGCAGAACCACTGAGCTAAGTCCCTGGCCCTGTTCTTTAAGTTCTTGTTTGCTTGTTTGGATCATTCTGAGGTCAGTTTCTATTAACTGCCAATTTTCTTGATTATAGACCACAGTTGCCCATTTTTCGAGAGGTCTATAATTTTACATATGTTTCACATTGTGGATGATATTTTGTATTAAATATGGGCTATGTCATCTTTTATTAAAGGCTGTGGAGGGCTGTTCTGGCAGCAATCTTTTGGTCCTGTCAGGTATAATTTTATTCTTCATTGGGTTGATCCTGTTTGATTCTGAACTTAATCATAAGGTGTTCCCTTTGCTCCAGGATATAGCCTTTCTCCTGAGGCATGACCTTTCTGGGGTCTCCACTGAGTGCCCTTGGATGCTCAGAAAGGCACCTTCACTCTGGGTGTGCCAGGACACCAGCCTCTGCCTGGGATATCATGGCTTGTGTCTCAGCTCCATGGCTTGTGCCGTTTCCCAGGCCTGCAAAGTCTTGTCCTCCAGAGATCCACCACTGGGAAGCCAGTGACTCTTGGGCTGCCTCCTCCCTAGTTCCAGTTCTGTGCTCTGCAGTCCTCTGCCTGCTACCTCCACCCTCACTCTAGCTTCTGCCTGCTCAGTTCAGGGAGACCACCGTTCCTCTGGGGCCAACTTCCCTTTCTATAGCAGAAAAGCCCACACATGTGGAGAGCCAAGGCTTTGAGAGCCATTGCAACATGTCACTTTTCCCAAGGTCACACCTGTTCTGCTGGTTGTTACTCACAGTTTTCCCAGTTTTACAAGATGGCCAGGTTTGCATCAGTTACCCTGCCATGGCCAGAACTGGAATCATGATTCCTCATCTTTAAAATGTTTTATTTGGAAAAAAATTCTCTTGGGAGTGGGGACAAGTTTTTTACTGACCAATGCAAAACTTTGTAGTACAAGAGGTAACTGTTAGCTGTTTTGAAATATAAACACAAATATCTCTGGTTTCTATTAGACATTGAGTTATCAAAATGGTTGTCATTGAAACATAATGTGTCTCGCTACATTATATTTTTTCTTCAATTTGTGCAAATATTTTCTTCTGAAAAAATTCAAAATACATATATACAAGGGCAGAGTTTAATGACCCCCACATTTCCATCAATTTGCTTTAACAGCTGACATGAATAATTTTGTATTTTCTGTAAACCTCCTCACCCTCACCCCCAGAGTATTTTCAGGCAAGTCTCAAATATCATATTAATTCATCCAGAAATATTTCTAAAGACAAACTTTCTCTCTTAAATAAAAACACAATATCATCTTACTTTTTTTTTTTTTTGGTACTGGGACCAAACTCGGGACCTTGCCCTTGCGAGGCAGGTGATAGAACCACTGAGCTAAATCCCTGGCCCTCCATCTCACTTTAATAGTTCCTCAATATCACTTAATAGCCACTGAGTATTTACATTTCCTTGAGTGAACTATGATTTTTAAATTTTATTTATTTGTTTGTTTGTTTTTGTGATGCTAGGACTGCAACCTAGGGCCTCACATATGCTAGGTATGTGCCTTACCACTAAGCTACATTCCCGTTCTATGCTAAAATTTTTGACATTTTATTTGTTTGAATAAAGACCAAATAAGGCCCATACACTATGATTTGCTAAGTCTTTTTTAATCTATGAGTCCCTTCCAACATTTTTCCTTGCTTTCCTTCCTATTAACCCTCAAAGATTGCTGGAGTTGGTATTTTCCTGATTGCTTCCCCAATAGTATACAGTGGTGTCACTGCACATGTTCCTCTGTTCTCTGTATTTTCTGTTATCTGGTATTAGATCCAGAAGCCTAATTGGACTCAGGTTCACTCTTTCTGGTAGATTTATTTCATAGGTGCTGTTGGGTCTTCGATTGGGTACATGTGGTCTGGGTTTTCTCTTTCTGTGGGCAAGACATGTTTAATATGTTCCCCTTATTCATCAATTTTCAAAATGATGAATGATTTGCAGTATCACTGTGGAATGGTGACAAAGTCTTTGGCACGTTTCAGTCTGTTGCAGTCAGCATCCTGAAAGATGTTGGCTTTGCACCATCCTTGACCAGTGGGAGTTCTCACAGGTTCTGAGTTCTTTTGACACAGCCCTACCTGACCTTGTGGCTCAGTTGCCTTTGAGCGTGAGGAGATACTGAAAGGCTCTCTTCTACATATCCCAACCCAGCCGGAAGCTAGTCATTTCTCTGGGAAGCCACATACACGTATGTTTATGCATATATGTATGTTACCTTTCCCTTTCTTAGATAAAATGATAGCATTCCATATACAGTTTTCTTTGCCATGCTTTTTTCACTGAACCTTGTCTTAGAGATCACTTCATACCAGTATATGATATGTGTGTATATATGTTTGTGAGTGTTTATATATTTTTGTTTATAACTTTTTTTCTAAAGACTTTAACATATGAATCCTTGACTTCCTCCCTAAACATTGTATTAAATTCTACAATTACTACTTGAAGAAATTAATTCCGTAGACTGTACAAGTAAAAATTGCATACTTGGTTGAGTATAATACTTCATAACTGAAAGACTGAGATAGGATGAGAATGTCTAACATAGAAAACTGACTTACTTCTGCACACTTGGTTTCCTAATCTGTGAAGGAAGTGAAGTAGACAGATGATCTCAGTTTAGCTTCTGTTCTTCCCTGCCCCACAGTCCCAGTGTGCCCTGCCCTTCTCCTTTCGGCCTTCTTTTGTAACTGCAGTGGAATGGTGACTTGTGTAAATCTGCCCCACCTTCTGGATGGTGAGTACCAAAAAGTAAGTAGCATAAGTGCCAGATTCTCCACTGTATTATTAGTGCCTCCAGCAGTGCTCAGTATATAGAGATTAAAAGCAAATGGCTCTAAGATTTTGAGGGAGAGGTTTTTGAGATCAGCAGCTGCCTATATAACTACTACAGGTTGAGTATCACTAATACCAAAATCCAAAATCCAAAACTTTTTGAGGGCTGACATGATACCACACATGGAAAGTTCCATACCATGAGACTGCCTTTCTTGCACAAAATTATTAAAACACCATGTAAAATTACTTTCAGGCTATATGAAGAAGGTAAATGTGAAACATAAATGAATTCACCTTTACATTTTGGTCCCATCCTCAATTCATATATCTATGCAAATATTCCCAAATCCAGAAAGACCCCAAATCCAATACACCTCTGGTCCCAAGCATTTTGGATAAAGGATATCCAATCTGCATTATTAAAGATACATGTTATGGTGGTGTCTAGATAGACTCCCAAAGCCTCATGTGGTCATAGGTGGGGCTTTTTCAGAGGTAGCTGGATCTAGAGTGTGTGACTCTGGGATTTATTCATGGTGCAATGGACACTAGGATTAAGGGTGTGAGTGCTACCCACCCTAAGGGGCCTGGATAAGATATAAGGAATAGAAAGAGCTGTGGTCATCCCTTGCTTGTTTTGCTACCTTCTTCCTGCCATGAACTCTTTCTCTTCTGCTATGCCTGTCTGCCAAGCCACCCTACCTGGAAGCCAGCTGATTATGGACTGAAATGAATAAAAATTGTGAGCTAAATAAATCCTTCCTCCTTTCACTTGGGGTGTTGGGTATTTTTTCTCAGCAACAAGAAAAGTAACTAAGAGAATACCAGAAGGGTTTTTTTAGTTAAGTGGCACAACTAAAGAAAGTTTACCCACATACATTCTATTTTCTATTTCTCACTTTAAATCTGCATATATAGGTGACACTAGACTGTTGGCTCCACCAGCTGTATATGACCACTTCCATACTGATGTGTGGCAGGCAGACTACGGGGCCCTTGACAATACTGCAGACAGACTGCACAGTTATGGACCAAACAGTTTCTCAGAAAAAAATCTCAAGAATATTAACATATTTAAAAGGCTTTCAATAGTGAACTACTCATTCCAAAACTTATACAAGGGTATACTCTGTCATAAAGCTCATCAAAGGGACTAGAAAAAGCACTGAATGTTAGGAATTACATTGTGAGGCAGCATAAAGACAAAGAGGCAGCATGATGTATGTCCTCTTAAAAATAATGGGAGATGGAGATCCAGAGACTGGATTGGGGGGTACAGAGAATTAAGATATGTTAAGTACATGTACCCACTCCCTAAAATGAATATAAATATTATGTACTGCAAACATGTACTACTAAAAATTATTTAAAACAATGAAGGATCTCCTTTAAAGGGCATTTCCATTTGATACATCAAATACAAGGAGAATTATAAGAAAATCTGGGGTAAGAAGACAATCAACCCTGTATTTGTAGTAGAAATAATTGTAGCCTGGCCGAGGCCTTGAGGAGACTGTGCATTAGCCACCCGAGAAACACCCTTGTCTTTTGTGTTTTGATGCTACTCCGGAAATGAGAGATGATGGGCACTAAAGGCATGTCCTAATTTGGCACCACCCTGTTGTTGCAAGGGTACAGCTTAATGTGACAGGAAGAGCCAGACTGGCGCCACATAGATCTGACATCTCCCATTAGGTCCTAGGCACTCCAATCACTCTAAGCTTCAGTTTCCTCACCTGTAACCGCAGCAACTCTGCCTATTCTGCATGGTTATTTGGGGATCTGAGTGTAAAGGCCCTGGCACATCTGGCAAGCACTTGACATTCACCACATGACCCATTTGTGCCTCCTCCTGCACTGGAGTTATGGCCTTGTTGGCCTGTTTTAGTAAGGGTTAGGCTTTGGGGTAAGCCAAAAGAGACACAACCACCCCTCCTCACTGCTAATGAGGAGTGAGCAGCCTAGGTCATACACCCAGAAGCCACCAGCCAGAGGTAGTTCGAATCCTACCCTTGGCATAATGGGGTGCCAGAAATGGCCCTGGGGTTGGCATTCTGTTCACACATTCCTGAGTTTCATTTCTCTCTTCTGTAAGTAGGCATAATAATGTCTGCCCCACTGGTGTCACAGAGCTGTCATGGGGCACCATGGGATAGTTACAGGTGCACACTCTGCACCTCCTAGGGTAGCACACAAAGGATAGTCTGGATTCATCTCTGTTACTTCCTCCTTCCTTCCCGGCCACCCATGATCCCCAAGCCCTGCCAACCAATCCCTCACAGCACTAACCTGTCATTAGTGTCAGTGGATGTTAGCTGGGAAGGGCAAGACCCTCCCAGGGTGTGTGCCCCAAATCCATGACATATAGGAGGGATCCACCCTCATTTCATCACTCTGATTGGATCACTGTTCTCTTAACCAGAGACTGGGTCAAATCCACCCTCCCACCCCCAGTCCTGGGGCGTCGGGGTGGCCTTAGGGTCACCACCCTTTCCCCTGTTCCATATGGAAGCTGCAGCAAATAGTCTCTGTCCTCATGGAGGCAGCTTTGGCATGGGAATCAGAGAGGGGCTGATGCTTGCGTTGATTAACTCCGCCAGGTGCTGGTCTCTGCTGATCTTTGTTGGCTGCTGGTCTCTGGAACTCTTCAAGTGCTAGCAGCCCCACGTGGTTATTGCTCTTTCTTTTGAAAAGGTCACACTGTCCACACTAATGCTGGGACTTTCAGAGCCCACACTGCCCAAGAAATAAATCCTGAGCTGGGTTACAGGACCACCACAGTGAGTCCCTAACAGGGTCTGTGCTGCAGCGCAAGGGGGTCAGTACCCTGAGGGAGCCCTCCTAGGCCCATCTGAGAAGCCTGCTGGAGCGCAGTTTATATAGCAGCTGCAGTCCTGTGATCGGTGGTTCCAAGACACCCTCAGCTGTCCTGGCAAAGATCCAGTGAGGAGGCTGGGCTGAAACCAGGGAATCTTCTGGACGGTTGGCTGTGGGGCTGGGGATCTTAACGGTAGGTCCAGCTCCCTCCCCGCCTGGTCTTAGCCACCCCCACCGCTCCCTTCCCTCCTTCAAAGAGGCAGCAGGGCCGTTGGCCGTGGTGGGACCCAGGAGCACTGCAGGACAGCTGGAGGGGAGGCAAGCGGCATGGAGGAGAGAGTCAGGGAGGACCCCGGGAGCAGTTGGTCCAGTCCTTGGGGAAGGAGGGAGGGCTGCGAGCCAGGCACGTCCCTGACTCAAGCGAAAGGAACCGAGGTGGGGGGGCAACTTGGCGCTGGCCCAGGGGTGCTGTGGCCTGCGCTCCCCGGGCACAGAAGGCCTCGTGGATCTCTGACCCGGGGACAGCAGCTGCTGCAGGGAGCCACTGGGCCACCCTCCGTGGAGACGCTCCCGAGTGGGAGGGCGCGAGCCCCGCTCCGCCTACCGCACAGCACAGGGAAAGGCCTGTGGCCTTGTCCAGCCATTTTGGGGCTGCCTGACCCCGGGGGTGCAGGCCTCCTGGGGCCCCCGCGCCTCTGCAACCCCAGACCACAGCCACTCTGCCCTCTAGGCCAGCAAAGGTCATTTGCTTTTGTTTCACCCATGCGAGCACAGAATCAAGAGACCCAGAGGCCTTTCTTGTCGGAACCAGCGTTCGTTGTAAGGGAATAGTTAGGTGAAAGTCAGGTTTATGGCGTCACCACTCCTAGAAGACACAGAGCAGCCTCCTTTGCACTTCATTTCTTTGACCTGTGGTAGGAGCAGAAACAACTTTTATTCCTGGGGTGCAACTCAGTGTTTGAGAGCCCTTGCCTGGCTGCACAAGGCCTGGAGTGCACCGCAAAAAGTACAGTCCTCACACCAGAGTCCCCTGAGGCTGCCTGTAAATAATGTTCCCTGTTCTAGGTGTGACGTCCGAGGGTGGACAGCTCTCCAGGCCATGTCACATCATGCCACTGCTCTGCTGAAAAGGCAGTTCTGGTGACCCTAAACCGGTACCAGTAAAGAACTAAAAAAAGACAAAGCTTAGTATAGCAAAAGGTTTATTTGGGGAGAAAAGATGGAAAAAAAGGAGGACAGACAGCTACTGTGAGGTGGGGGGTGGGGCTTCAGAGCTGAAAGCCAAGAGCTCTTATCCCTCCCTCTTGTTACTGGGGACTAGGCATCCTTCCGTCTCCAAGGCGGACACCTGTTGATATTTGATCTGTTGCTTTGACTGTCTTTGATCTTAACCTAGGCCTTCTGGGCATTTGGGGTCTTTTTGTCCCCTTTGTAATGAATAAGTGAAGGTGGAGGGCCTATTAGGAACACAGGTGAATGATTAAATAAAGGGGGGCATGTGTACACATGTGTATCTGATGTAATACTGTACTTACATTAAAGTGAGGACATACATACATACATACATACATACATGTGTATAGCTGTAAGTGTATGTGTGTGTGTGTCATATATTATATAAGACTCCTTAAGTGGCTGTCTCTTATGGCCCTCGAATTTTGTCAGGTGTGTGAGAGGAGCTGAATTTCCTGATAACTGTGTTGCCTGTGCTTTTCCCAAGCCTAGCTAGCTTTCCTCTCCTTTGTCTTTGTAATTACCCTAACTGCAGTGTACCTGTGAGGGCAGAAACTGCTTTTGGTGGTAGAGGCCTTTATTCTATCTTTTCCCTACCTACTTTGTTACCTGTCCCTACATAAGGATAGAAAATTGAGCTCTAAACTGTCATAGAATTTCAATTTTGGTATCTTAATTGATTAACAGCTGTTGTATTAATAACAGGAAGAGTTTATATAATAAACTATTGAATAACAATAAGGAGAAAAGGAGACTAACCCCCCTACACATACACATTTTTCCTAAGTAGTAGAGTTTCCATTAAAAAAGAAAGAAAGAAATGAATTATAATCAGTCCTTTCACGTAGGTGGTCTTTGTTGACCACTGAGCTGAGGCTCTTCTATGACATCATTCTTGATTCTTTATACTTCATTTTCAAAACAAAAAACCAATTGCCCATAACAAGGGACAAACAAGGTATGCGTCCAACCCATAAATTGCCAGATTATGGGATTTAGTCTCATTTTGCCTCACTTATTATCAGTGTTATCAGTTTGTCTTCATCTCAACAATATTAAAGAAATAGTTGAACTACTGTACAGCAAATCTTACATGCATTTTTAAAATCTCTGTTCCTCTCCAAGTCCCATTAAAATGGCCACAGAATTACTTTTTGTGTATAAATCCCCAACAGTGGAGATCAGGGAGAAGACAGCGGCATATGAGACACATGAACACTTCCTAGGGAGTGGAGAGACAAGTGAGCTCTGGCTGCCTTAGCAGCCCTGTGAAACTGTACCTTCCTGCCTGCACACGGGCTCACTTGCTGCAGAGCTCTGCAAGGATGGGACCTCTGAGGCAGAGGCTAGGCAGGGCAGGGCTGGAGACCAGGAGAAAGTGTTTGAAGACCAACAAGATCTGGCCAAGGGCAGGAAACTGCTGTCCTCCTCTGAGGGAGATGGTAGCAGATTCTCTGGTGTGGTTGAACTTAGAGGCTCTGGCCTTGTGGACACCAAATACAATAGACCCTCGAGTTACAACCGGCCTCACATATGAACAACTTGAGTTATGACTGGAATTTTAGTTTTAACTTATGACCAAAGTCTTGAGTTACAACCCAAATGTTGGGCATTGTACAACCATTGTGCGGTTGTAAACAAAGACTTGCAATGCCAGAAAAGCCTATGTAAGCATATGTAAATGTCAGGCTGAGCAAAGATGCACATGTGTGTAGACATGATTTTGGTCAGTGTTTTATATAATCGTTATGATTACTGCTATCAACATGGCCCCAAAAAATCTAGGAAAGAAGCTAAGGAAGGGAAGGTAAAGAAAGCAATCACAATCAAAAAGAAGAAAGAAATTGTGGAGAAATTTGAGAATGGTATTTGTGTGACCAATCTTGCTAATATGTACAGCATGTCAAAATCTACCAACTCGACAGTCTTACAGAAAAGATTTGTATTAGGAAGCTAGTGTTGCTATAGGTGTTATTCAAATTAGTAAGTCACAATCAACAGTATTAGATGTGGATAAACAAAAGGCAGATGGCGGGTTATAATCTGAGTCTATAATTTGTAAAAAAGCTAGGGCTATGAATGTAGATCTTGTAAAGGATACTCATCAATGAGTAATAATGGTGAAACATTTTATGCCAATAAAGAGTGATTTCACAATTTTACAGCAAAAACTGGGGTTCATAGCATAGCTAGGCATAGTGAAGCAGCCAGTGCTGATAAAAGGGCCACTTCAAAACAATGACAGAGAAATGGCTTTTGCTCTCAAGTTTTCGCCTGAGATGAAACTGCCCTTTTCTGGCAGAAAATGCCCAGGAGAACATACATTACCCAGGAAGAGACAAAATTGCCAGGCCACAAGCCTATGAAGGATAGGCTAACCTTACTGCTATGTGCCAATGCAAGTGGTGACCTCTCTTGGTTTGTCACTCTGAGACCCCTAGAGTGTTCAGAAAACATAAAATCATGAAGAATAAGGTAGGGGTCATGTGGCGATCTAATGCGAAAACCTGGGTAACAAGAGTACTTTTTCTTGAGTGGATCAGGGAGGCTTTCTGTCTTGTTAAGAAGTATCTAGAGGACAAAGGTTTACCACTCAAGGCTCTCCTCATCATGGATAATGCTCCTGCTCACCCATGGGATTTGGAAGAATTGACTGAAGAATTCCCATGGCTCACAGTCGAGTTCCTCCCACCTAATACAACTCCTCTACTGCAGCCTATGGACCAGGACCAGCAGATTATAGCTAACTTTAAGAAGCTATACACCAAGCAACTGTTCCTGAAGTGCTTCCAGATGGTCTCAGATACAGATTTAACCCTTAAAGAGTTCTGGAAGGAACATTTCAACATCCTTTCCTGTGTGGGGTTAATTGAGAAATCTTTTGTTAATGTCTCTCTAAGGACACTGAGATCTGCCTGGAAGAAAGTGTGGCCTAAAATTATACAGGACACAGACTTTGAAGGCTGTATAGAGGAGCCTGAGCCTTCAATTGACCCTGTGGTTGATGACATTGTCACTATAGCAGAGTCCATAGGCTTGTAGGTAGACAGTGGTGATGTTGAGGAACTGGAGGAGGAGCACTCAGGGGAATTATTTATAGAGAAATTTCAGCAACTTCTGACTGAGCAATGGAGAATGGCAGCCGAGGAGCTTTCTGAAGGGGAAGGCGAGCATCCACAATCAGCACAGCAAAGTTCTTAAGTAATAAAGGAAATCCTGAAAAATGGACAGAGCTACATTTGTAGAGAAGACCCACCCAGAGAGAGAAAAAGCGAATCATTACATTTGCTTGCTCGATAACAATGTAATGTCATGTCATAGTACAGAACAGTGTTAGCAAAGAGACAGAAACAGACAACCTTGGACCAGTTTTTAGTTCTGAAAAGGTTGAGGCCTTGTGAGCCAGAACCAGGTTATAGTAGGCTACAGATTCTCCCAAGGAGAGAAAGGACACCAGGGAGTCAGATTCCTGATTATGGAAGGGGGCTCTCCTTCCAAACGGTAACTACCTTCCATTTCTCCCTTCCTGCAAGCCAAAGATGTCAACTTGAATGGTGAGTACAGTATGAAATTGTTGTTTCTGGTAAACTAGGCGCATTTTATAACTTCTTGGTGACTACACTAGAAAAATTATTGGTGTTTCAAGTAAATTATGCACAGTAAGCAACCCCTTTTATTATGAAAAGGTTAGTTAAGGAGTGCTTTGGGAGGTTCCAAATGCATTATTGGTATTTCCACTATTTCTTATGGGAAAAATAGTCTTGACTTACAACCAACTTGTAACAGTTTTTGAGAATGAATTAAGTTCATAAGTCAAGGGTCCACTGTACAGCTGAACAGAGTCCAGCAGTCCTGAAAATTGGGGCTACAATGACTGCACCCTAAATAGCGAGAAGCCCTGTCCTCAATGGGATGAGATGACAGGATACCACTCAGTCCCCTGTAGGAAATTCCACCTTCCAAACCCTCTCCTGTGAAAATTTCAATCAACTTTTACTATGCTACTCTTAAATATTAATAGTCAAGAGAACTTTGAGGGATGCTTTTAAAAAGATAACGAAACAAAGGGAAAAAAATCAGAAGCAAAGGAGCAGGAAAAAAAAACTTCTGCCGAAACCTCCATTATAATTAATATCCTCAGATATTAAAGGATATAATTTTCATGAAACAAAAATAGTTATGAAAAATGGAAGCAGTGAGATAATAGGGTACAACTCTAGTGAATTAAAATTATGACAGCAGAAATTCATAAAATAAACAGAAGTATGACATCACAGACATGCCACAGCAAGACACATAAAGAATGTGTTTCCCCCACTGAAACAACCATAAGCTGGTGAAGACAGATTGATCCATCTTTTGGGAACACTGGAATCTAATCTGAATTTATAGCAACTAGGGCACAGCTAAATGAAGCAGAGGGAGCTGAATTTCAGTAAAACAATATGAGTGTTTAGATGTTGAATGTATGTGTTAAAGGCTTGGTCCCTACAGTGGTACTTTCAGGACATTTAGGAGATGGGACATCTTCTAAGGGGTTTGCAGGAACCTAATCCATCTTCCTCCTCTGCTTCCTGGTTCATGATGTAGGCAGTTGTCCCCCAGCAAACACTCCCCACCACAACCATCCATCTGATACATCCATCAGAGGTCAAAGCAATGGATCATAGGCTGAAATGTCCAAAACCATGAGCCAAAATAAATCTTTTCTCTTAATAATCATTTCAGGTATTTTTGTATAGTAATGCCAAGCTGAATAATACAGACTGAATTATGGTGTTTTGGACAACAAGGCAGCTGAGTGAACGGGGGCTTTCTTAGCTTGTCTAACTACTATCCCATTCCCCAGCCATGAGGCAGTGATATTCTAGGGTGGTAACCACATTCCTGGTTCAGCTGGCTGGGACCAGGGGGTTAATACAACGTTCTGAATCTGTGGGCTCTGCACAAGCAGGAGTAAAGGCTAAAGCAATGTCCTAGATGTTCAGCTTAGCACTGCAGGAACATCTCAGCTCAGAGTCAAGCCACAATGAGGGAAGGATTTTTCACCTCTCTATCATGGCTCCAGGCATCTAAAGAAATCTCTCAGATCACTGTTGACCATATACAGAAATTAACTCAGAATGGATCAAAGATCTGACCATAAGACCTAACACTTGAAGTTCTCAGACAAAAACAAGGAAAAGGTTCAAGACATTGGATTTTAGCATGGATAAGACACCAACAACACAGGCAATAAATGTAAAAATCGCACTACATAAGAATTTTAAACTTTTGAACATTAAAGGACACTATCAAGAGTGAAAAAAAAATGGATAGAATAGGAGAAAATATTTGCAAATCATTTATCTGCTAAAGGTTTAATAACCAAAATATTTTTTAAAAACTCTTACAACACAAAAATAAAATCAATTAAAAATGTACAAAGTATGTGAGTAGAAATTTCTCCAAAGATGGTATACAAATGACCAATAAATACACGAATGCCTCAGTAGGGAAATTTGACTCAAAACCATAATGAGGTGCAACTTTATAACTACTAATATGGCTGTAATCATGAGAATACTAGTTGGTAGTAAGTTGTGGAGACAACAGAACCCAGTGCATTGCTTCTGTGGATGTAAAATGGTACTTCAACTGACGGTGGAGGGCAGGGAAATCCCATCCTAGTCCAAATACAGGTATGAGTGATTTGGCTGCCAAGGGAAGAGAAGCAGAAAGCCATATTAAAAAGCCCCACTCCTATGGACTAGCTATATAGTGTCTACCTAAGACTGAGGCTGACACTATATCCTTGTACAGGGAACAATCCAAGAGGGAGAGATGACAATCATAAATATCTATGTACAGAATACTAATGCACCCAACTGTATAAAACAAATATTAATGAACATGAAAAATCAATAAGCACTCATACAATAGTAGTGGGGGACCTCAATACCCCACTGTCAGAAATAGATCAACTAGACAAAAAATAAACAACAAAATACTAGAACTCAACCAAACTCTTGAACACATGGACTTAGCAGATGTTTACAGAGTATTCCACCCCACAAAATCGGAATACACATTCTTTTCAGCTGCACACAGGCCATTCTCCAAAATAGACCACATATTTGCTCATACAACATGTTTAAGTAAATGAAAAGGAATTGAAGTTATCCCCTATATATTATCAGATCATAGTGTGATAAAATTGGAGATCAATAGCAAAAGAAACCACAAGAATTTCATAAACACATGGAAATTGAACAACAAATTCCTGGACAACCAATGGGTCAAAAAGGAAATTAAAGAAGAAATCAGACAGTTTCTACAATTAAATGAAAATCCCAGTACAACATATCAAAATTAATGGGACACAATGAAAGCAGTCTTATGAGGGAATTTCATAGCGGTGAATATTCATATTAAGAAAACAGAGAGAGCTCAAATAAACAACCTAATGGTGACATTAGGTGACATTAAAGAACCTCAAGCTTCTAGAAAAAGAAGAGCAGGACAAACCCAAAGCTCATACAAGGGAGGAAATTATAAAGATCAGAGCAGAAATCAATGCAATGGAGACAAAGAGAACGATACAAAAAAATCAATGAAACAAAGAGCTGGTTCTTCAAAAGAATAAAAAATATTGACAAACCCTTAGCTAACCTTCTCAAAAAAAGGAAAGAAAAGGCCCAAATCCATCCAATTAGGAATAAAAAGGATGAAATTATACTGGACCCAGTAGAAATCTAGAGGCTCATCAATACCTACTTTGAGAACCTATGTGCCAATAAGATGGAAAACACAGAAGAAATGGACAGATTTCTAGATACATACGAATTACCAAAGTTGAATGAAGAAGACCTAAAAATTCTAAACAATCCAATATCAATCAATGAAATTGAAAATGTAATTAAACACTTGCCAAGGTCCTGATGGCTTCACTGCTGAATTCTGCAAGACATTAAGAGAACTATCGCTACTACTGTTTAAACTTTTCAATGAAATTGAAAGGAAAGCAATACTTTCTAATTCATTTCTAGAACCAAGCATCACATTGATCACAAAAGCAGAGAAAGACTCAACTGAAAAACAGAACTATGGGCCAATCTCACTAATGAACATAGATGCAAAAATCCTTAATAAGATACTGATAAACAGAATGCAGAAGGCCAACAAGAAGAGCAGACACCGTGACCAAGTGAGATTCATCCCAGGGATGCAGGGATGGTTCAACATATGCAAATCAATAAATGTAATACACTATATTAAGAGAGCCAAGGACAAAAATCATATGATCATCTCAACAGACACAGAAAAAGTGTTAGACAAAATCCAACACACATTTATGATTAAAACCCTACAGAAAATGTGAATAGATGGTCTTTATCTCAACCTGGTAAAAACCATCTATGAAAAACCAACAGCCGACATCATACTAAATGATCAAAAACTGAAATCCTTCACACTAAAATCAGGAACAAGACAAGGATGTCCACTACCATCACTCTTGTTCAATATGTTTTTGGAAACTTTTTTAGAGAAAGAAATAAACAGCATAAGGATAGGAAATGAGGAAGTTAAATTGTCATTATTTGCAGATGACATGATACTTTATGTAGAAGACCCCAAGAATTCCACCAAAAGTCTTCTAGACTTAATAACCAAATTCAGTAGAGTAGCTGGACACAAGATCAACACACAAATATCGATAGCCTTCCTGTACACACAACATCCTCACTGAGAGAGGAACCAGAGAAGCAACTTCTTTCACAATAGCATCCAAAAACGAAATACCTAGGAATCAACCTAACAAAAGAAATCAAACACCTCTACTCTGAAAACTACAGCACTCTGAAAAAAGAGATTGAAGAGGATATCAGAAAATGGAAACATATCCCTTGCTCCTGGGTAGGAAGAACCAATATATAGTGAAAATGGCCATACTTCCAAAACTGCTATACAGATTCAATGCAATCCCAATAGAAATTCCAACAGCATACTTAACAGTTCTTGAGAAAACAATCCAAAAATCCATTTGGAACCAGAAGAGACCTAGAATAGCAAGAGTAATTCTAGGCAACAAAGACAAGGTAGGGGGTATCACAATCCCCAACTTGAAATTATACTACAAGCCTACTTTGATAAAAACAGCATTGTACTTGCAAAGAAATAGACCTGAGGATTAGTGGAACAGACTAGAAGATGCAGAAACAACTGCAGACATACACAGCCACCTCATCTTTGACAAAGGAGGCAAACACCCTCACTGGAGGAAAGATAGCCTCTTTAATAAATGGTGCTGGAGAAATTGGATTTCAACTTGCCAGTGATTAAAACTAGACCTATATCTTTCACCATGACCTAAACTAAAATGGAAATGGATCAAAGATCTAAATATTAAATGAGAAACACTAAGCCGGCCAGAAGAGAGGTTATGTAAAACTCTTGAGGACATTGTTGTAGGAAAAGATTTCATGAACAAAACCTCAGTTGCATGTGAACTAGCACAAAGAATCAACTAGGATCTCATCTTATTAAAAAGCTTCTGCACAGCAAGAGATACCATCAACAGAGTTAAGAGACAACCCACAATGTGGGAAAAAATTTTTAACCACTGTTCCTCAGACAAAGGACCACCATCTAGAATCTATAAAGAACTTAAAAACATCAGATCTCCCAAATTTAAAGACCCAGTCCAAAAATGGGCATCTGAAATGAACAGACACTTCTCAAGTGAAGAAGTAGAAACAGCAAATAAACATACGAAAAAATGTTCAAAATCATTGGTCATTCAAGAGATGCAAATGAAAACAACACACTGAGATTCCACTTCACTCCAAAAAGAATGGCTGCTATCAAGAAATCAACCGACAACAAATGCTGTCAGGGGTGTGAGGAAAAAAGAACCCTTTTCCACTGTTGGTCGGAGTATAGACTAGTGCAACCACTGTGGAAATCAGTATGGAGATACCTCAAAAAACCTAGGATTAAAGGTCCCATTTGACCCAGCTATTCCCCTGCTGGGTATCCCCCCAAAGAATTAAAAGAATCATACCATAGCAATATATGTGCACCTATGTTTATAGCAGCACAGTATATAACAACTAAAACTTGAAAACAACCCAATTGCCCATCAATTGGAGACTGAATAAAGAAGATGTGGGGTTTGTTGTTTTTTTAATAAAATGGAGTACTACTCAGCCACAAGGAATGAGAAACTAGAGACATTTATAGCTAAATGGATGCATATTTAGGCTATACTCTTGAGTGAAATAAATAGGACTCACGTGTAAATACCAAAAAGTTTCTCTAGTGTGAGACACAAAGTGTAAATAAGGACTAAAAGGTATAATAGATAATGTGAAATAGGAAGAAAAGGTCCAAAGGGGAAGGGGTAGTGAGAGGAGTAGGGGAAAGGAATAAATATGAGAAAAGTAAAAAATGGAAACAAAGTCTTTGTAAATAGGGAGGGGTGGAGGGGTTGAAGGGAGGGCAGGGAAAGGGGGAAAAACATAAGAACCAAGATATATCATGTATATGTACAAATTCCCAATGATGAATTTCACCATATTGTATACCTGAAATGTACCAATAAACTTAATGAATTTTTTTAAAAAACACAGGGCGAAACAGAACAACAAAGCTCACCTACTGACCCCACTCAAGCCAATTGTTGTAACAGCAGCAATTTATTGCTGGTGCAGGGTTTACTGCTGGTGAAGGGTCAAGAACAGGGAGAGACTTCCCTCTGTGGTGCAGTAATACAGGGATGGTTGAAAGTTGAAAAGGAACAACAAAACTGATAAAACTTTCTGGCCCCTGAGTCAGCTCACAAGGTGCAACAGCTGTCCATTGCTAGCTGTGTTTGAGGCCATGATGCACTAAAAGTAATGATAGCAACAACAAAACTCAAACCCTGCTCATCTACTAACTAGGTTTGCTCAACCTTCTACCCTAAAGCCCAGCAGAAAAAGGGACATACCATTTCCGGGTATAAATTCTATTTATTTTAAGTTTCTACTATTCTTCTGTATACAACATCCTACATTCAATCCTAAATTACCAGACATACCTAAGAGCAAGGGGGAAATACCCCAACCCATTAAGAAATAAAGTTATCAGCAGCATTGGACTCAGAGATGAACTTGATAATGTAATTGTCAAAGACATAGACTTTAAAAAAAAACTAGGTCAGGCATGGTGATACACTCCTATAATCACAGTACTCAGGAGGCTGAGGCAGGAGAATCACCATGAGTTTGAGCCCCCTTGAGCTAATAGTGATTACAAGGCCAGCCTGAACTGCATAGCAAGGCCCTGTCTCTAAAAACTAAAATTAAGTAAAATAAAATAAAACTACTAAAAATAAAGTAAAATAAAATAAAACTTGTTGAAGGTTCTAGCAGAAAAATAAAGAACAACATGGTGGGAGAGAAGAGTGATTCCAGAAGAGAATTGGAAACTGTACAAAAGAATCCTAAGTTCAGTATGTATATTTAATAGGCACTGACTCTAAAGAAAACAATTACTACACTTAGGGCAAGCATGAACAGTGGTTCAGAGGCAGCCTCTAGACGGACTATGGTCTATGACTAAAGGGAGTGAAATGTAGATTTATCATAAATTTTCCAAATCAAGAATTCCAGAGCCAGGGATTTGGCTCAGTGGCACCGTGCCTGCCTTGCAAGTATGAGGTCCTGAGTTTGGTACCAAAAAAAAAAATTCCAGATAAAACGTTTCAGCTTCTGCCTGAAGGTGATAAAAAAAAAAAAAAAAAAAAAAAAAAACATGGTTGCAGCTATACCACCCTCATTAACTATTTTGCTAGCCAAGTAAAAAGTACCAAAGTCATTCATGTCAGGGGGCAGATGGAGTAAAAATGCATGGATCAGAAAAATCACACATCTCACAAGAATAACCCTTTGGTAAACAGAAACTAAAAGGGTTAAACATCTGATATGAACCAAGCCCCTGACATCCCAACAGGACTTCCAACAGAGTAGGACACATACAACTCACACCTTAAGAGCAATAGGCAGGCCGAAGTACCAACCCCTCCCCCAGTGCACAGGAGGTGAGCTGCTCAGGCACCAGCAACTCCCCCCCCCCTTCAAAATAAGAAGACACATAAACAAGTCCCAAAGCCAGACTTCCAGATCACCAAAAGCAACCCCAAAGGGAAAAGAGATGGAACATTCTGATACGCAACCACCTGGACTCCCTGAACTGGCAACAAAAGAGGATCTGTAAAAAATGAAATCAGAAATAATTTCTCAGATAACAGCAGAGATTGTACCCATAGTGCAAGATGTGATTAATCTAGAGAAGATAC
>NW_004624776.1:17437091-17456064 GCF_000247695.1 Heterocephalus glaber
GGAAAAGAAAAAATATGAGAAAAGGAAAAAAATGGAAACAAAGTCTTTGCCAATAGGGAAGGGTGGAGGGGGTGAAGGGAGGGCAGGGGAAGGGGAAAAACGTAAGAACCAAGATACATCATGTAAAGGCACAAGATCCCAATGATGAATATAACTGTATTTTATACCTAAAATGTACCTATGAACTTAATGGAAAAAAAAATAGAAGCAATTGACAATACCTGAATGAGTGGCAACAGGAACCCTCATTGAAAGTAGTGAATGTGAAAATTAGTACAACCATTTTGGAAAATCATCCAGTGACATCTTTTAGCAGTGAATATACGAATGCCTTCAATACTAGTTTGCTAGAGCTGCCATAATAAATACTATAGATGGGGTGACTCAAACAACACAAATGTATTTCCTCACAGCTGGAAAGTCCAAGACTGATGTGTCAGCAGGGCTGGTTTCTCCTGAGGCCTCTCTCCTTGGCTTTCGATGGCCACCTTCTCATTGTGTCCTCATGGTCTTTCCCATGTGTGTGTAACCTCGTGTTTCCTAATCTCCTCTTCCTGTAAGGACACCTTGGATTTGGGTCCACCCTAATAGCTTCTTTCAAAACCCATCTTCAAATACTCTCACTGACGTCCTGGGTTAGGGCTTCAATTGTCAATTTTGAGGGGATACCATTCAGTTCAAAATCCTCTACCTTCTGGATCCCCTAAATTCTTATCCTTTTCATATGTGAAATACACTTACCTGAATCTTCATAGGCTCCAAAGTCTTAACTCATTCCAGATAGATTCCTAGTCCAAGGCGTCAGCTAAGTATCCTCTAAATCAGGTATGGATGAGATTGGAGGTAAGAGTCATCCTGAGGCAAATTCTTCTCCAGCTGTAAACCTCTGAAACCAGATGAGTTATATGTGTCCACAAGGGTGGGACCTGCATATGACAGACATTCCTATTGCAAAGGGATAAAACCAGAGAGAAGAAAGAAGCGATGGCCTCACAATGGAGTGGCAGCCTTGCTTCTAGCTCACTAAGTGGCAAGGTCGTCCTCTTGGTTCTGAGCAGCATCCACCTGATGCCCTGCGGCTGCATGACTTGGGTTTGCATACATATGTATTTAGAACTTGGAGGGGGGATGCTGGGGAAAGAAGTTCAAGCTCAGGGTTTGGTTTCGTTTTTAGTTTGTTTTCAGTGCTTGGAATTGACCCAGGGCCTCTTGCATGTTAAGAGGTTAAAAAAATCTCAAGGTCAGTCTTGTTCAAAATAGTGTTAGAAGTGTTGTTATAGTCTTCTTTTCCTTATTTCTAGTTTTAAGGGAAACAATTTTCTATTAAGAATAAAATTAACTATTCATTTGGAAGAAAAATGAAGTTAAAATGTTTAACACATACGATATAGTAGAACAAATTTCAGATATATTAATGCTCTAAACACAAAAATAAAACAAATAGTAAAAACCTAAATGATAAAATTTCTAGTAAAAAATAGAAAGGTGTTTTAACAACATTGGGATTTAAATAGATTTGTTAACTTGGCATCAAGACTAAAAACAATAATGGAAACCACAGATAGATTTAATTTTATTAAGGGTAAAAACTTCTGGATAGAAAAAAATAAAAAGCCCAGTTTACATGAACTCAAGATGCACTTGGGGAAAATTAAAATAGCTTGTCAATTGATACTTTTAATACATTAAGAGTTCCTACAAATGTTTTAATATGATGAAAATCAAAAGGTAATAAGGGACATGAATAGTGAATACAAATGGTCAATAAACACTTGGAAAAGGTCAATCAATCTCATTAAAATTCTAAAAATTCAAACTAAAACAAGATGCTGTTTTTCATCTATCATACTAGCCTAAATAAAGAAAACTACTAATAATAACCAGGTTAATGAAAAGTCTGGAGGGAAAAGCTAATAAACAGTTTAGAGGAGGGCCTGCAGAGATTAAAAAAAAATTACTACAGTACTTCCATTTAGAAGAATAATTTAAAATACTCAATAATTTTTCTACCTCTTGACATTTATCATATAGAGATAAAATTCTTGCAAAATTGCAGGCAGATAGATCTGTATATGTGTGTGTGTGTTGGATAGATATTGATGCATTGTTTGTAATAGGAAAAAACTCAAATTCTTCTTAACAAGAAATTATTTCAAAAACATATAATACCGTTATATAATCACAAATTATGCAGCTATAAAAAGAATGAGCCAGCCCCACAGACAGTAGCATGAAAGAATGGCAATAATCTAGTATCTGCTTCTGTGAGCTCAATTGTTTTAGATTCCACATATAAGTGACAATATGCAGTAGTCCTCTTTCTGTACTTGGCCACTGCATTAAACACTGAACATTTCAATGTCACTGGGAGGGTGGTTCTTGAATGATCTCTTCAAGGAAGATGTCAAATATGTGAGGTGACAGATGGGTTGCTTGGTGTGATTTGATCATTCTACATTGTATTCAAAACTCAGAGTATCATTTGTATCCCATAAATATCTACAACTATAATTTTTCAATATATAATTTTAAAAAATACTTTAAAATGCTATTTTGAGAGAGGCTTCAGACCTTATCTTGCAGCCCTATAAGCACAAACTGGCTTTCTCTTTTAAGTCAGATGAATCAATTTTAAGGAAGAAAACACACTTCATGCCTCTCAAAAAAAATATTAAGACAGAAATCTTAAAATTGTATTTCTACAAAATCTTACACCTGCAAAAAGCACCAGAGATCTAACAGTGATGATTCACTTGAAAGGGGGGAATCAAATAAGGATGGTTGCATGAAGAAAATGAAAGGGAAAAATCACCCTAGTGAGTTAAGCTTTTAAAACATTGTGAGAAATGCAAGTTTGACATTGAATAACTTAAATGGCCACTATAAAAAAGGAAGTACAGTGGCATTAGGAACCAAGAGCTAAATACACTGTTCTTAGATGAAAATTTTCAGGTTATGGGTTATAGTACACTGATAAAAAAAAAATAGAAAATAAGCCAAGGAGCTGAGATTCTTTAATGTAGCTTAGAGCAACAGCTCTCAGCCTGGCCATACATCAGGGTCACTTGGGGATCTCCCAAAACTCTATCACTGCCCTGTTCTACCCTGGCCAGTCAATTCAGAATTTAGAACAGAAGTTTCAAATTCCAAGCAGAAACTACTTAAAACAAAGTATAAAAAGACTGGCTACTGCAAATGTTAATTACAAGTGATCAGGAATATTTTTAACATTAAGCAAAATGAATGAAAAAAAATAACAAATTTAAAATAAGTGGCAACCTGAATGTTTATCATATATAAGGTGTTGATATTATTAATTTATAAATATTGTATAAATTTAAAACTAGGCAGAGGATATGAATGGTAATTTGCAAAAGAACAAGCCAGTGGCCAATAAAAATTGAGAAGAAAAAAGTATAACACGTGGTACTAAATGAAATGTTACTTAAGATGAGCTACCACTTTTACCTTTAAAACTGGCAGAGATTTTTTGCAACTGTCATTCTCAGAGTTGGCAAAAGATTATCGAATTGAAAATTCAACACAGGCAAAAGTCAAGTCATCTCTGTTGATCTGGTGATGTTCATAAATACATCTGTACCACAGACATCACAGCAGTTATCTAAAACAGCAAGATATCAAACACACTCACTATGCTTCAAAATAGAGGCATGGCTAAACAAATTGCGCTAGTAATAAAATCAAATACCATTCAGCCCTAAAAATGATATCTTATATATATTCACATATGTATCAATATGCCCATATTATAACATTAAATTTAAAAAGCAAGAATAAAGAACTATAATATAATACAAAATATTATAGTAATTAAATTATATAATAAGTTAAAATCTAAATTTATACTAAATACAGTGTACTTGCTAATATGCCCAGAAGAAAGAAGTGGAAGAAACATAACAGAGAATGCCACCATGTACTGACTGGTGGGCAGTGTCCATATACAGGCCTATGAGTGGGTGACATTTCTCATATAAAGATGATGGCAAAGGAACAAAATGAGGAAACAAAATCCAACAAGCTCTTGCCACTAGTAGAATGCAGGAAACCAGCTTGAAACCATACTGAACAGGCTTTAAAATATTATTGAGTTGACTTATAAATTGGCTCATAAATTGGCTATCGATTGACTTGTGAGTCAATCCAAGGCTTACATGTGAATTGCTAAATAAGCCTTCAGCTGTGGTGCAGAGCAGAATTCCCTACACCAATGGTCACAACTGAGGTCTCAATGATCGATGAGATTATGACGTCTCTAATAGCAAGATGACACTGCAGCTGAAGAATTATGACTGTGCAGCCATTCTCCCAGATCAAACGTTAACTCAAGATAATGCAGGTGGCTTGTTAACTATGACCTGTCGTTCACAAAAATGCAGTGGTTCCTCCCTTTTACAGCCTGGCTCATTAGTGCCTTAAGTCCCACTGTTCCTTACACCTGCCTTTACATTCCCTGTTATGCTGTGTAAACAAAAAATCCGGACAAGTCTGGAGCTAGTGGTCTTAGCCAAGAAGAGCTAAGATCAGATCTTGGCCCCCCAAGAAATAAACTATTGTTCATTCTTTATTCTTTGTTCTTTGTATATTCTTTCATCCTCTGCTGTACCCTCAATCAGGCATTCCCTGATCACTGGGCATCCCCAGTAGTAGAATTACATTTTTTATTGGATTTTTGTGTATAAGTTACTAACCAATCTGGATCTCAATTTCCTCTTATATAAAAAATAACCCTTTTGTTGGAAAGATTAAATGAAAGAATATATGTGAAGCAATTTATAATGTCTTTAGCAATAGTCATTTCAAAAGGCAAACTTACAACATATGTAGTTCAAGATTTAATTGGTTTTTATCTGTGATATAAGGATCAAGGCCTCTGTTCCATGAATGGAATAGGACTTCCCTCTAGCCAATGGCAGAACAGTGGGTTTTGTAAGGTGGGAAGAAGGAAACCAAACATTACCATCAGATTCCTTTTTTGTAAGGGTTAAAACAAAAGGGACCAAAAACAAAAAAAGGGACCTCCTTATTATATTATCTCAGAGAGAATGGACTCTCCTGTTTTCAGAAAAACTTGGTCTACTTCAAGAGTTAGCTGCTTCCCTGAAGTCTGATTGTGTGACATTTAGCATGAATGACTCCATTCTGGTTTACTGTGTTCTGCTGGGGCCTAATGCAGGAACTCATTCCAAACCAATGGCCTCTCCCGGTTTTTGTTTAACCATAGTTCTACATGATGCATTTCAAATAATAGTAACAATGATAACAATAATAGTTGGCATTTATGAAAGGCTTTTTCAAGTCCAGACTCTGTTTTGCATATAGTATATTATTTGATCTTCAAAACCACCTTGTAGAGTAAGGAGTAAAGCAGAGTGAAGTTCTCCATTTCACAGAAACTGAAGGGTGGGGAAGTTAAAGCAACTAAGCCAAGTTCAGCACAATGCATCGTGAAAACTAGCAGAGACAGAAGATGTGGAGATGCAACTGAAATTGCAGACTTCAACACCCCACCCTCAGATATCAGTGGTTTTGAAGACCCATGGGCAAGGACAGACTGCTAGCTGTAGTCACAACCTATCAGAGAGAAGCTGCCAGGTTCTTTGCTTTCTTATCCTTAGAACACAGGGTTTCAAGCACCAAAGGCTGCAAGCTAGATCCTGCCCCACCCCGTGTGTTTTGTGTGTGTGTGTGTGTGTGTGTGTGTATTAACCATCTCAATGTTAAGATTTTTTCTTAATTAGTTGCTAATATTTTAATTATCAGATGTCCTGTGAAAACAACTAAGACAAAGGGTCCTTCATCTCAGTGATCTCACCAAAGAATTTTCTCTGAGTGTTTTTCATTTGTGATTAAAAAAAAAAAAAAACACATAAAAAATTCACCATCTTAACCATTGTCCAGTGCGCAATTCAGTAGCAGTAAGTATATTCACACTGTTGTGCAATCATCAACACCATCTATCTTTCATCTTGCAGAACTGAAACTCTGAACCTATTAATCACTAATTCCCCATTCCCTCTCCCAGCTCTTGGCAACCACTGGGCTTTCTGTCTTTATGAATTTGCCAACTCTAAGAAGCTCATATAAGAGGAACACTCACCTGCCTTTTTGTGACCAGCTTATTTGGCTTTGCATAAAGTCCTCAAGATTCATCCATGTTGTAGCACATGACAGAATTTCCATCCTCTTAAAGCTTTTTATTTTTTTAAGCTAAACAATATTCCCGAGTATGTGTACACCACATTTTTTCCTCAGTCATCCATCGAAGGACACTTGAGTTGCTTCTGTCTCCTACCTATTGTGACTAGTGCTGTTGTGAACATGTGTATGGTTGCATAGGGTGTACAAACACCACTTGGAGATCCTGCTTTCAATTTTTGGCGGGGGGACTAGATACCCATTGTGAGGTCGATGTATTATATGGTAGCTTTATTTTTAATGTTTTTAGGAAGCATCACACTGTTTTCCATAGTGCCTGGACTATCTTACAGACCAACAGTGCACAAGGGTTTTTGCATTTTTAAAGAACAGTCATTCCCTGTGTTAGATAAACTGATTGCAAGCATATGAATGGAAGTTATGGTGACAAATCTCTTTCACAAGGTAGAATCAGTTGGATCTTCAGGTTTGAAAGCACCTCTGAAAAGCCAATTTCCCAAAGAATGTGTTCACTAATAAGAACACATTCAAAGATTAATTTCTTCTAGAAATGTACAGTTAATATAAGAAAATATATGCACAACTTACCTTATTAATAAAGAGAAACACATGAATAGGTCAAATAACTATTGAACTTTAAAATCTCAATGAGCATATTTTAAAACAAAGATACAATAGTATATGTAAAGGTGTCTCATTTCCAAAAAAATAGATGACAAGAATAGACTTTTCTAGTTTTCAGAGTTCTAGAAATGCTGTGAGGGTTTTTTTTAAGTAGTCCTTTTTTGTGTCTTACTACTTATTACATGACTGTACAGAAAGAAAATCCAAGGACTTTAATCAAATGTAGTCACCAAAACAACAGCATGAGATAAGTTACAAACAGTGTTCACGGCCATGAATAAAAATCACTTTGCTACAGTTATTGTGTGTAATTTACCTTTATACTCAGTTATACACTCTGAAAAAACACCATGGTTCACTCATATGTATTCACTGATTAAAGTTTTTCATTGTACATATTTATGGGGCACAGTATAGCATTTCCATGTATGTAAACAATGGGTAATGATCAGATCAAGGTAATTGGCAAATTGATCACCTCAAACAGTGGTCATCTCAGGAATATTCAAAATCCTCTCTGCTACCCATTTTGCAATATTCGATTAATTGTTGTCAACCAGTTTTTCTACTGTGATAAGGAACATTAGAAGTCATTTCTCCTAACCATCTGCACCCCTGTACCTATTCATTCTTACATAAAACTAATTTAGATGGAATTACATAAGCAAATACATTCATATGTATATGGATTTACATGAATTAATAGCTACGCAATTGATACCAGTTAAATGAATGAATGAAAATCTCTCCTTTAGGACACCTTGTTCTAACATGTCATGAAGCCTTAAGAGTATCCTTGCAAGATTTTCAGTCAATTTTAAAGATTCGAAGTGATTCATGTTTTTCAAATCAAAAGAGAGGCCCGTATGTTAACTGGGAAGCAGGGGCTTTGGAAACACATCTTAAACCTTCCAGGGCACCTTCCCTTCTCTGCCCTGCGCACCGCTGGCCTCTGGCTGCTCCCAGTGCTGTCTCTGGGAGTGGAGGGGGTGTCCCCAAAGGGCTGCTGTCCTCTTTGGCTCACAGTCATGCTTGGTCCCACCCCTCCTTATTATCCCTGTGTGGAAACAGTCAGAATAAGCAAATTCAATACGTCTGTGAGCACAGTGAGGGAAAGCATTGTTCACTGAAGGAGGGTTTCACCCCAGAGACAGGGAGAGGACCAGATGGCCTCATGTCCTTGGTATTCTCCCTGCAGCACCTGGCAGACACAGACATGCTCAGGCCACTTGGCCTGCCTAGAGCAGTACAGTCCACACCAGGCAGCACACCTGAGGGTCCTGGCAGGAGCAACTTCAAGCTGCTGGTTACTGTCTGAGTAGGTAATAAGTTGTTCACTGTTTTGGTAATAAATACAAAGGGAATCAGTATAGTCATCATTGTTTAAATTCAAAAGGATAAGGCCAGGGATTTAGCTTACTGGTTCCGCTGCCGGCCTTGAAAGTGCAAGGTCCCAAGTTCAATCCCCGGTACCGAAAAAAAAAAAAAAATTCAAAAGGATAATACTCCTTTGATTTCTGGATTCTAGAGACCATTCTCCATTTTAAAAGCAGTTGTGCTCTCCAGCTCTGGGTTTGGAGCTGGCTAGTCTGAATATCTGGACAACCCTGTCCGGTAGACATCTCTTCTGTCGGGGGAATACTCTCCACCTGCCATCCCACACGGTTCACCAGCCAGGTGCGAGCACTGGACACTTTCAATGTGGCTCCAAGGAACTGAGTTTCAGATTTTGAATTTTAAAATTTAAATGTCAAAAGTTGCCTATGGCCACCACATCAGGCACAGAAGAGGTGGACAATCAAAAGAATGTTTTCTGCACAGCTGAGGAAATGTCAGGCAAGGCTCATGAAAGTTGGTTTCCCTGGGTTTACTGATGCAGGAGCACAGCTCAGAGGAGAGGAGGCACAGGGCCCTGGGACACAGGCTGTGCCTGCAGTTCCTGGGGGTGGTCTGAGCGAAAGCTTGTCTGAGGGAAACCGTCTGCAAAAATTTGGAAAAACATGAAACAGAAAGAAGATCCACACCAAATTCTAAGACAGGATTCCATTTATCAGCAATAAAATCGAGCAGCACAATGTTCTAGAAAGATGCTATAGAGTTTTATACGCAATGAAAATACTTTTTCAGCATGTCTCCTCTATTGCTCTTGAATGTTGAAGATGAGGAATAAGGGAGATAAATACAATTACGATCAACTCTAAAAGTTTCATGGAAATTTTTAAATTCCACCCCCCATGCTAGGGATTGAATCAAAGGCCTCCCACAATCTCATTTTTGTTAGAACCATCAGCTTCTAATAATCTCTTGCTCCCTAAATAAAAACTGCCTTTCAAAGGGCTCTCATCATGCAACTCACAAGGAAGTCACATGAGCATCATATCCTGTTTTCTTGCACCCTTTGTGACCCTTCTGCAGTGAACAAGGGAAAACATTTTAACAGATTTGTTGAGTTATTTTATACTGTTTTTTAGCCTTAGGACATAAGTTAGAAAAAGGGAACAAATGGCATTTCAATAAAGTAAAACACAAATGCCTACCATCTTCCACCTGGAGTGTCCACTGAGATTCCAGCTGGGTTTTAGACACATGGCATGAGGACTGTGCCTCTATAATCCTGTCCAAGGGCCCATGGGACCAAGAGTCATACACCACAGGGGACCTGAGCACTGACAGTCACCTGGGCCTGGACATCCTACCCCCGAGTGTTAAAGACCCAGAAACTCGGGCACAAACCCTGAAGCAGAGGAGAACCTTTTGGCCCTCCAGATCTTCTCTCCACCCCACCTCTAGCTCCCCTCCCTCCTTCCCCTCCTCACTCATTCGCCATTTACTGACCACACCACACAAGGCAAGAAAAGTGGGATTAACAAGATGAGCAAGACATAGGCCCTGCCCTTCCATCCAGAAGTTACAATCCGATTGAGGAAAGAGACAAGTAGGGGTAATGCCTAAGCAGAATAAAAATCAGCCAGAACCAATCACATAGCTATGCCACAGCAGGAATTTACAGGGGGCAGGTGAGGCCACCAGCGCCCTGATTCTCCCACACAGGCGACATCCATTTCTCTCCAGAATGTTGATTCCTCCCAGAATGCTGACGACAGCACATTCTTCCCCACTGTCAGAGTAAGCTCCCCTGATGCACTGGGTATTTTAATAGACTCGCACCAATCCCTGCTGGGTTCTGCCATACAGGGTTGAAGACTACATGACCCAGTTCCTACATAGCCCACCCCTTAATGGGAAACACAATTATAAATCACCTGTAAGCACAGTCATGCAGTCTAGGGCAAGGTCTCCTGATAGCCAAGATGAGTACCTGAGCCACACACTGTGACATAAGCCAGAGCCAGTACCCTGCAGCCTAGACCCCAGAAACAGCACACTTGATACACCTTGATGACTGAGCTCGTGAAAAAGGGACCCCTGGAAGTGGATTTTTATTGGAATCGCTCTTCAAAAAAAAAGGAACATAACAACAGAAAAAAAAAATCAAACAGGGCTCAAAGTACAGGACTTGCCTACAATGTACCAGGACCCAAGTTCGATCTCTACCACAACAAAAAAATCAGAAATATTCTCTATTTATAATAGTATTGAAACTTGAAGTTTCTAATTGAATTCAGTAGTGACCAGAAGCATCTTGCTTGTCAGAACCAGTCCCAGTTAGGGCTTTGTTTGTGTTTTGCTATGTTCCGTTTTTGGAGTTTGTCTTAAAGTTATTTGGAGAAGTTGCTTTTGTTTGTTCAATTTTTTAAGAATAACGAATAACAACTGGCAACTGAAACTGTCAGGAGGACCCCGACACGGCAGTCAAGTTGCCAACCAACCTTCAGTGATCCTCTGAATCTGAACATAAAAAGTACCTTCACTGGGGACAAGGAAAGGAAAAGAACAATAAACCAAGCCTGCGTTTTTGCACAAGCCCAGCAGTCAAGAGAAACTTCCTTGCATGGCCTACATCTGCTGATTTGTAATTTGTCATTCAGGTTAAAAACAAAACAGAAGTGCGCATTGTTCTGATCCTGGCCCTGATAACATCCCAAGAAAACTCCAGCGCTGGCAAGAGAGAAAAGAAGACTGTGGTCAAAGCTGTCATTTGAATTTAAAGAGCACTGAGATTTTCTTTTAAAGGAACATCTTCAGATTCCAAGGCCGTATACACTGTGCCCAGTAGCAGCTTAAAATTTTCCACTGAACTCGCTTTTGAGAACAAACTCTATTCAGAGGAGCTGCGCTTCCAAACTCTCCTCCAAACACAGCTGCCCAGGACTCTCCAGAAACCCTGCTGGCTTCCCACTCCACGCTCCCTTCCCCCATCAGAATTATTTTTTCCCCTTCCTAGGAAAATAAAAATCTCACACCCTAGCATTCTATGTCTCCTGCAATCATAACTGATCCTCCTAGGCTGATACAAAGAATGCTGTATGTCTAATAAGTACTTAAAGTTCACAAGTGGTGCTTTTTACATATGTCATGTCGTCCTCCCAATAATGTCATCTCCTCCTCCTCCACGTATGAAGCCAGCTCTTCGGGAAGTAGCTGCCAAGGCCAAGCAGGTCACAGAGCTCTGAGCACCCACCACAGTGGTGGCTCTGCCCTTCTCTGCCCTGGCTCTTAGGCCCACCGCAGCACTTACCACCTGCAGCTCTGCCAGCACCTGCCTCAGCTCTGCGACCCACTCTACCTGGAACAGCACTGCCCAGCCTTGGACTCTTCCTCAGGACCTGTCCAAACACCCACAGCCAGCCGCCGCATCACCTGTACTGACCCGAGGGTGGCAACTGTGGCTCCAGGCTCTCATGCTCAAGTTATCAGCAGGGCAGGAAGGGAAGAAACTTTGATGTAGACTTGGTGTGGAGTCTCAGTTCTTCATTAGCCGTGGACCTTGAGAAAGTTACTTACCATTTATGAATCCAATTTCATCACGTCTCAGAGGCCCTGGCGCCACTCTTCCCTGGCACAGGGTCTGCCTAGTGCAGCACCGGCCCTCTCCACAAGCCCTGTGAACCTAGCATAAGTGCACAGAGAAATAAGATCATTACATGCTTACAAATCGAGACTTCTGGTTCATACAAGCCCACTTACGTGTGTTTATCACCAGTCCCATCTTAAATGCCCAAGAAAATGTTGGTGAGGGAAAAAAGCTGTAAATTCATAAGAACACAAGATAAGAAAGAAAGCACAGGGAGACAGATCACATTTAAGGATTGTGAAGGCATTTTTGTACATGAGCACAAATTTTGCCTCCACATTCCCTTTTTAGAAATCTACTAGATGTGCTTCAGCAGGATGCAGGTGTATGTCAAGAAAGAAGAGGACCAGTGCCCAAAGGGTGGAAGCCCAGCGAGAGGTAAAGAGGCCAGGTGACCGCTAGACAGCAGCCAGAGAAGACCTGGCTGCCCCAGAGCAGGAAAAAGAGGGAGACTGACTGCTCAGCAGCAGGTGGGGCACAGGAAGTGCTTGGACATATGCCAGCGAATTTGGAAAAATTATTTCGAGGCAGCTGACAGATTTTTGGAGGAAGTAGGAAGAAACTGAGCAACAGACATACAGAATGCTAAGCACAAAGAAAACAGAGTCATGCTTTACTCCACGGGGGAAAGTGCAAACATAACACCACCGGGTCCAGAGGTGACTGTAGTAGATAGATATGGTAAATAACCATAGGTATGCAACAGAAATATGAGGCAAGACTACGGTCTGAGGACACAGGAGGGATACATGAGCTGGGTAGGAGGAATGTGCATCATTCAAGTTAAACTTTCAACTACCCTAATAAACGAAGTTAACAGGTCTAAAATCCACAAGTCAGTAAATAGCATAAAAAGAACATTATCTGGAAATACAGAAGTAACTATGAGAGGAGCTAAAAGAAAGCAAAGTCATTGCTTACCCGCAGGACTATGTGTTGGAATGAGTAGAGAGATTGTGCAGAGAACTGAAGTATTTCCTCACAGAACTGTTCTGCTCGAATTTTTTAACTGCATACATTTGTTATTTTGATAAAAATTTAAATCAGTTAATATTTTAGTTAATATCCAGTTAGTTGAATAGTGTGAAATACAATTAAAACCCATAATGTAAAAACTGTGGTCCACCAGTGTGATCAGCAATATTTGATTTTAAGTGAGACTGAACTGGGAAATAGAAGTTTGAAGCTGAAAGACCCCCAGACATCATTTATGATGACACTAGAGGTGTATTATTAGTGCTGATAGCATCTGGCCACACTATTGGCCCTGGAGACTTAGTGAAGGATTCATGCCATTGTCATGATGGAGAAGCATTTAAAGGAACTCTGGAGGAAGGAATGTTTATGCTAGCACTCACTGAGAAGCAGTCTAAATTGACCTAGCCATTTGCTCACTTTTCTCTTTCCCATGGTCTTATACAGCACATGGCTTTGGAAAAGTTTAGGAAGGTTTCTGTGCATTATAAAGTGGGGATAAATCACTTTGCTAGGATCACTAGAAAGATAGTAGCTATATTCACCTTTATTATTAACATATTAGGGAAATATTCCATACTCAAATAGAACTGAATAAGGCTTAAAACATTGAATCCCACCCAAAAGCATATGGTTTTTTGTTTTTTGGGTTTTTTTGGTACTGGGGATCGAACTCAGGACCTTGCGCTTACGAGGCAGGCAAAAGCATACGGTTATTAATGGTGGCCCCAGATGGATCTTATCAATGAAACATTTTAGTTGGTATAACACAGGTCATCCATAATGCGTTTCCTGAAAACCAATGAAATCCTGCCTCAAACAAAAACCAGCTGGACACGGTTATAGGCATCGAGGGAAGAGAAAGAAAAATTCTTATGCCGCAAGAGCTTATCATCAGATTAAGGATATGTAAAATGCCAAACTACAGAACAAGCAGATGAAGACAAATGATCTGTGAATAAATACCACACATTCTAGGAGTTGGAAAGGAGGGATGATCTTCTGTTGGACTGATCAAGTGAAGGCTTGAGAAGGATCATCAGCTTCCACGGCATGGCAGGTTCCAAGATGGACCAAGGACTTCAATCTTCTTATGGGGCTGATTGTTCTCCTTAATCCTGCTTACTTGCTGTCACCATGTATTGACTTACTGATCAATTAGAAAAGAGAAAGTCTCGAAGTGGAGGTCATGATGAAATGTTTACTGTGTGTTCACTTAAAACAGGATCACCTAACTGTACTATCGTGTTAGTCCGTTTTTTTGTTTTTTGTTTTTGGTGACAAATCAACTTATGAGGAAATAGGGTTGCTTTGGCTCATAGTATTAGAGGTTTTAGTCCCAAGGTCAGTTGCTCTGTTGCTTTAGGGCCTGTGACGAAGCAGAATATCACGGCAGGGAGCACATAGTGGAGGAAGTGCAGCTGGGAAGCAAAGACAGAGACAGGGAGGGGTCGGGTGGCACAATCCCCTCTTCAAGGACGTGCCACCTTCCTGAGGCCCCACCTCTTAAACTGTCACAGTTGGCCTTTAACACACGGACTGTTGGGGCACATTTCCAAGACACAGCAGCTTCTGAACCCTAAACCTGCTCTCCCTTCTTTCCTCCCCACGCTGCCATTCCCTCCATTCCTCACCATCACGTGTGATTGCCTGCTGTTGGGTTGCTCTTAGCTGTGATTTCTAATACCCGTTTAAGGCAAAATGAACCGCCACTGTCAACCGCATCTTCACTATTGTCAGGAAACCACAAGGCTCAGTTCAGAATAGAAAATATCTGGGACTGCATCTACATCAGAGATCACCACAAGCCCAGGCTTAGGACCATCACCATACATAGTAGGAACCTGATAAATCTGTGTAGAGTTGGTTAAATAAATGACTGTCAATACACTTGTTAAAAAATTCTACATGGTATGTAACAAATGACAATCTGTCTAACCATGTGATATACTCTGTGTTGTGAAAAATACATAGAATATTTCAGGACTGCAAAAAAATGTTTTAAAATAACTGATTTTATGAAAATGAGAGTCTGAAATCAGCCACAAAAAGGAACCTTTGTCACAAGGATGACTGTATACTCTGATTGGAATAGAAGAAGGAAAATAATGAGTGTTCCAGACAGTGAAAGCAACATTGTAACCTGTGGAAGCAACAGAAAGGGAAGGATCATGTGTGGGAAAAGATTTGTTTCTGGTGAGGAGCTGACAGAGGACAAGTTAACAGAACCAGGCACCAGAGTCCAGAGAAATGAAAGAAAAACTGGAGAGACTTGTTTAGGAAGAACAATTTTAAGAGATAAAAGGTTTTAATTTCAAAGCTTCCCTCCTTCCTAGAATTTTTCTGAAGCAGAGTTTGAAAAGAGAATAAAATACCTGTAAACCAATAATACAATAAGTAAGGACAGAGTTTACTGTGTGACGCAGGAAATGATGCAGAGATGTCCGCCTGCCTCCTGTCCTAGGTCACCCTGATCCTCGACCAGGGGGAAAACTTCCTGTGCAAATCCTCGGACAGGTGATACTCATGGGGGGAGACCGGAGGACTGGACCCCTGACTCCGTGTGGGTTTGATCCTTAGAAATATCTGAATGTCATTCTGCATCAGGCTTGGTTAAAAAAAAAAAGCCAAGCAGTTGGCTGATCTAGGTAAACACCGCCTTTCATTACATATATAATGGGACCATGCCACTTATTTTCTCACCTGGCCCATCCGTGATTCTTGAGGGTGTGTGGGTTATTAGTGTGGGGGTCTCAGGGGGACATCTCAAAGGTATACAAGTCCCTTTGACAGCGTCTCATGTACCAGTAGTGAGAGGAAAAACCAGTACCACTTTCCTGCTCTGAGATGTGGTGGAACAGTTATAATCAATTGCTCTGCAGATCACAGGTAACGGTGAAACATACTTTATATAATATAAACAGGCAGCAACACATGCTCTGAAAGTAGATAATCATGATGGACCAAGGAGAGCAACACAGGTGAAGCTTGGCCCTGCTACTTAAATGTAGGCCATCCCTGCAACTTGTGGGGGTCAATGGGGTGCACCAGAAGTGGCATTGTGACAGCTCCAGGCCTGTGGCTCGAGATCCAGCTGCCACATAAAAATCTCAGGCTGAACTCAGCGTTGAGAGAGCACTAGGAAAGGACCCTGCTGGAAGAGAGGCCATCCCAGGCATTGCAGGCCACCCGGCTTCTAGCTGCATAGGACCCCACAGGACAGCACCACGGCTGCCCTGCTGACCCCAGGCAGTCTAGAGTCAGGAGAAATAAAAAGTCATTGACCTATTCTACATAATAAGTTTTAGAATGTTATGGTTCCATAACAACAGATAACTTAAACAATGTCCCTAAAAGAAAAGCTCTAGAACACTTTATATTGTTGGCAAAAACTCTGTGCATTCAAGGGGGAAAAATAAGAACCAAGAGGGATTATGTAAAGGTGCAAATTTCCAATGATGAATGTCATTATATTGTATACCTAAAATGTACCAATAAAATAAATTTTTTTTAAAGAACGGTGCATTCTACAGGGGAAGCTCTGAAGAAGCATTCATTATACAGCCCCATTAAGTACTCCTTTAGGTGTATGTGGATTGATGAATCTCTCTTGTCTTACGGGCGGAAAGAGGGAACAGAAGAGGACTAGTATGTGATAGCCCCCGGGCACCAGGATTTCTTAGCTCTACTAGTTTCACTCATTTTTCCCAATCCCTGTCCTGAAGTTCACAAACATTTGACTCCTAAAAATGCCAATTCATTTGCAGAAGATTTTTACTTTTTCTTATTTCTCTTTCTCTTATGCCTGTTGATTGTACTTCAATCTTATTGGCATCTCTTGAAACAGTCACTCAACATAAAGTTCAGTTAATTAGCAGTGCTAGACACGGTTCACATATTCATTACCCACATGTGGTAGTGGTACCATTTTAGACAGCAAAAGTATGCCATCAGCCCTCTACATCCACAGATGGAAAATACTCAGGAAAAGATGTGTCTGCACTGAGCATGCACAGACACTTCTTCTTGCCATTATTCCCTGAATAATACAGCATAACAGCTATTTACATTTTATTAGGTATTAAACATCATTAGAGGTGATTTGAAGGTTATGGAAAGATGTATGTAGGTTCTGTGCAAATATTTTACCATTTTATATAAGAAACACTACCACTGCAGATTTTGGTTCCCACAGCCAGCTCTGGAGCACATTCTCCACAGATACCAAGGAACAACTGGACCCAGGAAAACCAGGGTCTGGTCACCACACCACAGCTCACCCCAGTTTTGCTGGGATCGTTGAGGAGGGCAGAAATGAGAGTTGGTGTCCCTCTCACTTTCAAGGGACTCAGCCATGAGGATGAAATGAAATAACATCACCAGAAAGAGCTGGACTAACAAGAAAGGTGCCAAAGATAACCTGATTTTATGGGGTTACATGGGAGAAATGGGACTGAGCTCACAGAACTGGATAGTCCATAGGGACTTCTGCAGAGTGACACCCAGACATGTATTCAGTATCCTTGTGTTTTTCCCTCCAACCCATATGAACACCCTCTCTTACCTCCACCCTACTGCATCCCATTTTGCTTTATTTTACATTTCTTCTCCTTCATGAAGCCATAACCTACTGCCTACTCCATATCTGCCTGCTGCGTAATGGCATTATGTTTCATCTAGATATTTTTGTTGCCATTTCTGTTCATTGTTCTGGTACTTCTGATTTTCCAATTTAATATGTAATGTTCTTCAGGGTGAAAACTGTCAAATCTTCAAAATGTACTCCCAAGCCTCATGTCCAGAGCTGGTGACAGACAGTCTCCACATCAGCTAGTACCCATAGATCTTTATTCTAAGTACTATAATTTATAGTTACATAAGAAACTACTGCAGTACAACTGGCTCTTCCCACCCCAGAAAGCTTGAAGACCTGAATCACATTTCAGTCATAGGAGACTTGCCCCAGAATAAGCAGATTCTTCTGGCCATAAAGAGCTTGAAGCCACAATACAGTCATTCATTCTAAATTGGTTATCAAACACAGAAGAAGAAACTGAAGTAGAACCAAGATGGTATGAGGAAAGCACCTGGTCAAGCTGTTAACTTTTGGGGGCCCAGTCAAACTTTTCTCTCTGTCCAGAAAATACTCCTTTGATCTGATTGCTTCAGCCATTCACCCTTCTTGTCTTCCCATCATATTCTGCCACTAAGCCTGCTTGGTGATAGTGTTTTGCACATATGTCACCTGTAAATCACAGTCAGGGGTACCTGCCGAGAAGTGCGTCCTGAGCCAATTCCATTGTTGTTCAAGCATCCCAGAGTACACTTACCCAGACTTGCTGGGGTCTAGGTCAGTCACTGATGTGACCTCTTGATGCCACCCAGAGACACAAACATGAGATGCAACAGGGCATACTCTTTGATAAACCTGTTTGATAAATAGAAAAAGCACATGCTAAAATTTTTTTAAATGACAATTAAAAGCATAGTATGGTAAATGCATAATTCAGTGCTGTAGTCATTTGTTATCATCATGAAGTACTATGAACTGTACAAAAGCATGTGCTGTACTTTTCTATGACCGGTAGTTCAGTAGGTAAATTCACATGTGCATCACCACAGATATGCAAGTGCTGTACTGAGCTATGATGTCAGGACAGCTATGATGTTTCTGTTTTATTGGTTTTTGATTTTTTTTTAATTCTTTTATCGGTACGTTTTAGGTATACAATACATTCACGTTTCTCACTGGGAATTGTACCTTCAAATGACGCATCTTGGTTCTTATTTTTTCCCCATTCCTAGCCCTCCCTTCACGCCCTCCACCCTTGCCTATTTTCAAAGACTTTGTTTCCATTTTTCCATTTCTCACAATTTTTCCTTTCCCTTCTTTCCTTTCCCCTACCCCTCCCACTACCCCTAACCCTTTGGACCTTTTCTTCCTATTTCACATTATCAATTATTCATTTCAACCATTGATACATTTTAGGTATATAATATAATGACATTCATCATGGGAAATTTGCACCTTTACATAAACTCTCTTGGTTCTTATTTTTCCCCCTTACCCTGCCCTCCAACCCCTCCATCCCTCCCTATTTACAAAGATTTTGTTTCCATTTTTCCATTTTCTCATATTAATTCCATTCCCATCTTTCCTTTCCCCTAGCCCTCCCACTTCCCCTTCACCCTTGCCCCTTTTCTTCCTATTTCACATTA
>NW_004624776.1:17460582-17471675 GCF_000247695.1 Heterocephalus glaber
CTGAGAAATTATTTCTGATTTCATTTTTTCCAGATCCCCTTTTGTTGCCAGTTCAGGGACTCCAGGTGGTTGAGTATCAGAGTGTCCCATTTCATGTCCTATAGGGGTTGCTGTAGGTGATCTGGAAGTCTGGTTTTGAGACTTGTTTACAAGTCTTCTCATTTTGATGGTGGGGCGGTGATATTGGTGCCCATGTGGCTCACCTCCTCTGGGTTGGGAGCAGTGAAGCCCCTTCCTCCAGGCTGGGAGTGGTGGAACGGCAGCCCAGAAGCCCCATCCTCTGAGCTGGAAGGGGTGGAACAGTGGCCCAGAAGGCACTGCCTCCGGGCTGGGAGCAGTGGAAAGGAGGCCTGGAAGTCCCTTCCTCTGGGTTGGGAGCGGTGGAGTGGTGGCCCAGAAGCCGCTACCTCTGGGCTGGGAGAGCTATGATGTTCTAGGCTATGGACTTAAATGCATGGAGCCACCATTGCCATCATGGATGGAGGATAGTTGTGCAGGGCTGGACTCTCCCCTGGAAATCTATTTCATTTGCATCTCCCATTTGCAATTTTTCATTCTCTGCATCATATTTACCATATAATTCAGCCCATAATGGTGGGCTGTTGCTTTGCTCTTCTATCCCACCCCATTTATCCCGACATGATTCTTCCCTTCATGGTGTGATATTTCCCTAGAGATGTGAGAGAGCAGAAATAGATGGTCCAAAGACACCTCCATTGGCTTAACAAAATGAGTCCTGGGGACACACCACATCCCTAACTGAGCATCAGCTACATGACTTGCAACCATGACAGTGAGCCCCTGCCTACATCCAGTGGGCCAGTCCTGACTCAGCCCAAATGTCACCAAAACCAGCAGGGAGATCACAATGCCCAGACTTAGCCACTTCAGGCCAGTTTTTGAGAACAGAGTGGATGGAGATGGTTAAGGGGCCTCACAGATTCAGAAACTACAGAAACAGAAGAAATGTACAGTTTGAAGAGGTCTGTGAAATCAAGGCTCACTCATCTTTATGCCAAGACTGCACCTCTGACTGAGGAGGAAAGAAGTCATCAGAGAGCAGCAACTTGGTAGAAAGGGAGCACTGTCTACACTCCCTCTCTTATCTCCTCATTTTCCCCCAGAGGCTCATGTGCTGAAGGCCTGGTCCCCAGCCTGTGGTGCTCTCAGCATGCGGGGCTGCGTGGAAGGGAACTGGGTCAAGGTGCCCTTAGAGGGGATATTAGCACTCCAGCCCCTCTTCTTTCTCTCTTTGCTTTCTGGCTGCCATAAGATGAGCAGACCTCTTTCACTAGTGCTTTCGCCGTGATCTGCTGTGCTGCCATGGGCCCATAGAACCAGGATCAAGCAACCACCGGCTGGAACCTCTGAAAGTGGGGGTCAAAATAAATCTTTCTCCCTTATGAGCTGACAGTCTCAAGTATTTTGTCACACTGACAGAAAGCTGACCACCACACCCCCAGCTCTCAGACCCTAGCACCCCACTGAAGCCAGCACAACGAAGGCTGCCAGTGGTCTCCTCATCAGACAGGCTACACCCATCAGCACCCTCGATAGTTTCCCTCTAACTGCAACTGACAGACACTCTGCCTGGGCACAAGCTGGGGTGCTAAAGATGGAGATTTCTGAGTTATACACAAATGAAAGAAAAACCCACCAATTCAGAACTCTGCATCCTTTAAGAAATGAAGGCAGCATAAAGGGATTTTAAGGCAAGCAAAACCAGATAATATATTGTAATCAGACATGCTTTTCAAGAAATGCTATGAGGAGGTCTTAGGGCTAAAGAGAAGCAACGCCAGAGGACAAATTCAAATTCCAGAAAGAATGATATCACAAGAAATAGTAAATACAAAAAAAAAAACTGTATTTTTTTCTTTTTTTTTCTTAATTTCATTAAAAAGCATATGACTAGTGCAAAAAGTAAATATTGTGGATTTTCTAAAATATGTAGATGTAAAATATGTGACAGTGCTAGTGTGAGAAACTGAAAGTGTAAATAAAAATTAAAATGATTAAAATGAATAATTGATAATTTGAAATAGGAAGAAAAGGTCCAAAAGGGTAGAGGTGGTGAGAGGGGAAGGGGAAAGGAAAGGAGGGAAAGGAAAAATTACGAGAAAAGAAAAAAAATGGAAACAAAGTCTATGTAAATAGGGAAGGGTGGAGGGCGTGAAGGCCAAACAGGAAATGGGGAAAAAATAAGAACCAAGATACATCATGTACAGGTACAGGCACCCAATGACAAATGTAAATGTATTTTTACCTAAAATGTACCAATAAAAGAATTTAAGGAAAACAAAGTAAGTGACAGTAACAGCACAACAGATCAGTAATAGGTAAATGAAATCATATGTTGCAAGTTTTCTGTATTTTATCTTTTTGTGTGAGGTAGTACAACGTTACTAAGTTGTAAAAAATTAAAGATGCAGATTTTAATTTTCAGAGCAGTAATTCTCAAAGGGTGGTCCTCTGATCAGCAGCATCAGCATCATATAGCATTTGTTAGAAATCTATATTTTAAGGCCTCACCCACCACATTTTAGGGATTCCTTAATTGGACATCCTTGGAATAGGTCCAACAATTTGTGTTTTATCAAGCTCTCCAAATGGTTCTAATTCACATGAAGTGTGAGAACCACTTCCCTAGAACAACCTGTCAAAACAGAATAAAAAAAAAGCTATAGTTAAAAAGCCACTATGATAATTAACTTGGAATACTAGGCAATATTCAATTGACTATAAAGAAATCAAGAAAGAAGGAATGGGGCAAGGAAGATAAAAGGAGAAAAAATAGAAAACAAATAGCAAAATTACAGAGCTAAATCTAATCATAGCAATAATTTCATTAAATAAATGGACAAAGAGTTTTAATTAAAGGCAAAGATGAGCAGACTGAGAACATAGTATATTCAGTTTATAAAAGACTTACTTTAAATAAAAAGGCAGAAATGGATTGAAAGCAACAAGATGGAACATATATCACGCAAACATCAATTATATGAAAGTTAAAGTGCTATGTTAGTATAAAACAGAGTAGATTTCATGATAAAGAATCTACCTGAGATAAAGAAATTTACCTCATAAGATCAGTACACCACAATATATAGCAAATGTGAATCTGTGTGTGCCTAAGGTGGAGCTTGAAAGGGCATGGAGCAAAAACTAACAGAACTAAAGTGAAGAACAGATACAGCCCTAAGCATGGTTAGATCATAACACCTCTCTCATTGGCAAAAAAAAAAAAAAAAAAAACAACCAATAAACAGAACATTTAAATGACACCATCAGCCCTGCTTGATCTCATCAACATTCGCAGAACATAACACCCTACAATTGTGAAGTACAAGTTACTTTCAAGCACACATGAAGTAGTCACCAAGGCCAACCTTATATTGAACCGTAAAACAAGCCTGGATAACGTTCAAAAGATGTTCTTACAGAGTACATTCTCTGAACAAAATAGAATTAAATTAGAAATCAATTCATAATATGATATCTCAAAATGAGTAAATTAAATAATTAACATGTAATATTACTCATGGGTCAAAAAAGACATTGCCAGATAAATTAGAAAATAGCTTGACATAATGACAGTAAAGACACAAGATCAAAATTGTGGGGTTCAACTAAAGCAATGCTTAGAGTTAAAAATTTATAGCTGTAAATGTATGTACTAGAAAGGAGGACTGATTAAATATCAACCATACACACAGCACACATCACTGACGCTATCACCATCAGGTTTTGGAAGCGGAAATACTCAACAAAATTCTCTGCTTTAAAAGAGCTCCTTCAGCAGCCTTAAGAATACCTGAAAATGTTACCAGAAAATTGTTCCATCTTAAATACTTCAAAGAAACAACACCTTGAGCTTTTATATCCTGTTTTTAAAATAAATGAGTCCATAGCAGCCAAAGCATGATGCAGTATTATGAGTCCCTGAAAAGCAAAAACATGAGAAGGAACAAATATCCAAGATGGCGTAGGCGTGCGGTGTGTGAATGATAAACCTTAAACACATCCTGCTTTGCCCACATGGAAGTGTAAAGTAGTTATAGTCCAGACAAGGACAATAAGCTCGAAATAGCTTGAACAAAAGGTCCAGGTAGCGGCAACACCTTGATTTTTCTGCCAGTTGATAGTAAATCCTGTAATGTGAGTCAACAAAAAGTTTTGTAGGACTTTGGTCAAGTACAACTAATGCTAAGTGATAATCTAAAAACAGGTCTGTATTTAGAGGCAAAATATAACACAGATACATGAGGGAGAACTGCAGACAGTTGCCAAAATCACAAGCTCGATGCCACGATGGGAAAATCAAAAGCCACAGAGTCTGAGGAAGGTGAGTGGATAAGAGGACCCAGGTGAGAGCACTGTTGAAGCTGCAGTCTGTCCCCCAGTGCAGAAGTCAAGGCCATCTCCCCGCCCTCCCCTCGGGCAGGACGCCTCCTCGGCGGCATGGCGAGAGGGCCTCTATGCCTAAGTGGGATGGACTGGAAACTAAGCTTCTGCACAGCCCTGCTGCAGCCAGCTGGAAACTCCTGAAGTCCCCAAAAGGTCCTGGTGACAGAACAGGAGCTGATCCTGACCCATCAGCCCCCAGCTGTCAAGGCTTCCTCTCCTCTGTCACTGCGCTCATCTACCTGAAGTGGCCGTGAGGTTGGCTATACAAGGAGCCATAGTGGGGAGATGAGCTACTCACACTCCTAAGAAGTAAAACAGGTAAAACAGCAGAGGCTCACAAGTTGCATAAAAGTCGTTAAGGGGGATTATGGATCCCACAGGGCATTAGCTTCTGTAGCAGCTCATGGACAAAGCCACTGACCCACAGATCTAGTCTCCCAGGAACCTCGGGACTCTCCATCACTGTTCTACAGAGACAGACTGGAAACACTAGAATCACAACTCACCAGTGCATTTTTTGCTATAGGAACAGCCTCACAAACCACGTAGTCCCCTTCGTCCCTCTGCTCCTTAGACACATGCTCTGTGCTGGGGGGGTGCATCTGAGCGGAGTGCAGTCCCCACCTGAGTGCTATCGTTGAGTAAGAACAGGAGAGCTGCACTCCACTGAGCTGGCTCGAGCCAGGGCTCTATTGCTGGGAGTACCCCGGGGACCAGGCATGCCATCACCACCCTGACCGGCAATCTATGTTCCCTGCTCACCGGCAGAGCTCCCGTGAGTTCTTGTCAGACAGGTATATGGGGACAGTGGCAGCACTGGTTCAGGAATGGCCATCAGCCCTGTGGGTGAAGCCACAGCACATCACTCCTGTGTCATGGCTCAGTATCTCTATACCATTAGGCCCACATCATCCTGAAGGGTGCAGGATCACCTCACAATAGGGGATGTGAAAATATGTCCTCAGCAAAGGCAGCATTTTAGGGTGAACTTAAAACATTGTCCTGAATGAAATGATCTTACTTCCAAGCGTTTCAGTGACCTCAATGTGTCCTATGCCATTGCTGAGACCTGAGAAAAAGGTAGATGGTCTAATCCAGGTCTGGTTGGGGTGAGACAAAGGCTTAACAAAATCCTTCCCCTTCAGGAAGAATTTATCCTGCTGTTAATTTCTGAGCTCAGATCTCTTGGCAACAGATAAAGACCAGTGTGTAACTAACTTGTCGCTAAGGGGTGTGGCCGAGGGTAGAGCACCCCAGGTGGTAACTAGCAGCAGGCCCGGCCTGCTCACCTGGCAGAGTGGAGTGGTCTCCTCAGACATGTCCCTTGTGGGGACCCTAGAAGTGGCATTGATGGCTCCTGTGAGGAACAGAGCTACTGAGTCAGGGCACCCACCACACCTACCAATGCTGAACCTCATTTCTTTGCACCTGAATCATTCAGGGCAGAAGACCAGCCTTGGTTAATGTGAGCAGATCTTCAGGGTCCCCTGACGTTGCCTGGCCACCCTGGGGCTCACCCCACACAAATGCCCTGCCTCCTGCAGCCCGATGCAAGGCAGCCTACAGAGGCCTTGCTAGTCTGAGCCTTTATTAGCTCTAACAAGACACCCTCATGAGTATTATATGGTACCAAGGTGTTAGATTATTCAGTTTATATTGGACAGGAGCTCACAAGCAGCCACTAACTCTTGGCTATTAATTCAAGAGTATTATCTAAGCAGCCTATTCAATTAAAAAAAAAAAATTTAAAGGCAATTGTCCAGTAAATACAGACCAAAAACAGCAAAGTAACTAAACTGTCATGGAATTCAGAAATGTTCCATGTGATGATGCTGAAGATTTAATGTGCACTAGGTGCCTTGAAGACTACTAAGAGTGTAAAGTTGGCCTTTGTACGTGAAGCTCAACCACCAATCTACGCAAAGATGGGAAGCCCCAAATCGTCTCTAACAGCACCAAGTACAGTGACAGACAGGAAGCTTTGTCTCCTCCCCACACACCGGCCCCTCCCAAGTTCCTGGGGTCGGGTGGTGTTAGAGACCCCTGTAATTAGGTTTTAGTCTCCTGCTCAGTATTCGACACAAGGCTGAAGAAAAAGAATACACTAAAGACAAAACTAAGAGAGAAAGCAGGGGCCAGGACGGCCCATGCTGGACCCCAGCAAAAGAGCCAGGTCAGTCATATCCACGGATTTTTATTCTTTATCAACTGGAGTAGAGATGAGCTACATGTACAGGTGTGCGGTGTGTGCAGTGTTTATGGAAACTAATGCAGGCAAGGCTGTAAAGAGAAGAGACAAAGTGTTTTCAAATTAGAAGCAAGATAGACAAAATATATGGTTGTAATTAGAACACTGTCCTAATCATGAAGGTACTAACTGTGGGAATGGAATCTGGGTGTGAATTACCTCGACCTACGCGTGTCACCTCCTATTAATCCCACAGCTTCCTAGGCCATTACTCTGGTCTTGGCCCTGGCCGTTAGTGGGGAGGTCGTACTGACCTGCGTGGTACTGCAGTGCTTATGAGGTGCTTCTGTGAGTCACGGAGCTTCCGTCAGACTCACTTCTTAAAGCCAATTGAGGGATTTCACTCTTTACAGCTTGAACTGCTTACAGCATGTTTTAGACATAATCAATATTGTGGCTTCCTGCAAGGTGGGGTGGTGAGCACTGGGCTGCAGTGGAGAAGAGGGGCCCCAGCACCTCACCTGCCTGGGCAAGTCCCCCTGCATGTCTGGCACAGCCACAGCCTATAAATAGTTGCTACATGGATAAACAAATGAACCTTCCTGAGCCTTAGCTGCTTCTCCTATAAAATGAAAACACTATCTACTTCATCTCCTTCTGAGAATTGTTTCTCACTGAGCTCAAGCTTGTGAAAGCTCTTCATAAACTGTAGAACACTGACAATTAACTGTGTATTGACACAATAACACCTCCCCTTCCTCCATGAGGAATGTGAGAATGCACTTCCTGAGAAGAGGGCTCCCTTCCACCCACACCTGCAGGGGACCTGCTGCAGTGGACACCTGGGCTCAGAAACCAGAGTCTTTATCCTCACACCACTTTTGCCAGCAGAATGGAGCTTGCATTGGTTCCCTAGCGCTGTTCATTCAACACAAGTTTAGAAAATAATGGCATTCATTACACCATACTAAATCATACAGACTTAGGTGTTAGCAAACTAAGCTTTTTTACATACAAAAAATACTTACCACAATCTTATGTTCATCGAGTTGTAAGTTTACAGAGATGATTTTCTAATACAGGAAGCATTTACTTTAGAATCATCGATTGCATTGGGAAAACAAGTACTGAATTCAATTTAGCAAATATTTATTGAAACCCTTCTGCATACAAAGCACTTTATTGGGTGCTGGATGCTAATGCTAGTGCTGAATCCTAAGTGCTACATATTGGGTGCTGGTGCTAAGTCCTAGGAGACATAAGGATGATGTTTTTGTCCATTGTCTTTACTTAAAAAGTAAGCAGGGCTGGGGATTTGGCTCAGTGGTTCCACCACCTGCCTTCCAAGTGTGGGGACCCAAGTTCAATCCCTGGTACCAAAAAAAAAAAAAGCAAGCAAATAAACCTCCAAAATAACACATGGGCAAATGATCCAAGTACTCAATAATTGTATAAGTAGGCAGAGGGAAAATTTTCATTATTAATGAGAATCAAGAAAAGCAGTCTCTGAACAGAGCCCTAAAGAACAAGAATGACTTTTCCAGATGGAAAAAGCAAACCCCAAATCAAGAACAGCACAAAGACACCGAGTGTGTGACAGTTCCTGTCTGCTGCATGCAGATGTCTGGGAGATAAAGGCAGAAGATCAGTCTCTAGTCTGTAGGACGCACTAAGGGGTGTGGAAGTTGTTCTGTCGACCACACAGAGTCTCTGCAGCATGGAAGGAGTGGAGAGAGGGACCGAGGCTGTCTCAGAAATGCAGCTCTAGCCCAGAGAGGGAGAGGAGGGGAACACCACAGCCAGGGTCAGCACACTGGGTTCTTACTGACCGAAGTCCTCTTTGCCATCTAAGGTCCTCTCTTTTGGTGTCAGCTTAAACATCACAGTCTCTGTGACACATTCCCTGAACCCCTCAGGCTGGTTCTCTTGCTTCTCTTCAGACTTCACCATGCCCTAAACCTCCCTTCTGCAATCCTCATTGTCCCTGTGCTTGTTTGTTACATGTCTCTCTGCCCTGCAGGGCCATGGCAGGTCCTGACCTCAGGCATCGGGCTGTCGGGATAGCCACATATGTGGCTTTTGACTGAAGGAAGTGAATGAATAAACTTGATTCAGGGCATGAATCAAGCCATCAAAAAGATGGAGGGCCAGGGATTTACCTCAGTGGTATCGCGCCTGCCTCGCAAGTGCAAGGTCCTGAGTTCCATCCCTGGTACCAAAAAAAAAAAACCATGGAGAATGGAGACAAGAAAAGTCAGAAGAAGAATCTATGCAGTGACTGATGGAGGCCATCGATGGCAGCAAAGGATCATAGCATTTCTAGCCAGAGACGGGCACAAAGGACTCAGAGAAAAGAGTGGATGGAACGATTCTCCATCTCTCCTTGCCTATTTACTATTCATCGTGCTTCTCCTTTCTCCCTCCTTCATTTCCTTGCTAGAAAATAAAGTCCAGGGTTATAAATAACTATTAACAAGTCTTTACTTCCACAACTTCCCATTCCCTACCTCTCGAGGAAAACTAGCACCCAAGAGACAGATTACATCAGACTTCACTCTTCATCTCTTGTGGGACATCCTTGCCCTGTTCAAGTAGGCAAGCAATGGCTTCATAGTTCCTCCTGTTACAGTGTGGAGCTACCCAAACACAAGGGTGTTCACTATGGAGTGATCCATGCTAAACTGCTATGCTGATACCCACTAGAACAGCACCAGGTCCAAGACATAATCCATGTCGTCAGCATTAAGGCAGGTGTGGGTTGATCCTTCCTGAGTCTGAAATAGAGGTTATGCAGCAAATTGTCTTAGCTGGGCCAAAGTTTTAGATAAAGATTCCAAAGAGAAACAATTCAACATAATCTCATTTTATCAGCTAAGACAGAGGATCACATCTGCCATTCTTTCAGCTCTAGGGCTTTGATACAGACCCCTAAGAGGATAAGTAGTTTAGGCATGGGGTCAAAGTCTTACAAAGGGCCCCAGTTCACTGAGCCAAAGGTAGGTATGGCAGGTGGTGGCTCAGTTCACAAACTTGATTCTCTCTGTAATTCTGGTCACAAACTGAGTTGGTTAGAGAACTGAATCAAATGTAATGGTTAGGTTCAATGTTGACCTTGTGGGAAAATTTGATTCGGTTCTCATCCAGTTTAATTTGCGACCAGAATGGTGGAGAGAATTGAGTTCGCGAACCAAGGTCCCACTTGCCTGGCTCACTCTCAGCTCTTTTCTTGAATGAGTGTTTCGTAGATGGATAACTTCCTGAATCCACTTTGCTCTTCATAAAACAAAAAAACAGTGCTTTGAGAAATCCTATCCTTCAAAAGTGGGATATGAATGTTGACAGATGTTTTAAAATTACCTATCTCTAATGGAAAAAATGGGAATAAAGTCTTTGTCAATAGGGAAGGGTGGAGGGCGTGAAGGCCAAACAGGAAATGGGGAAAAAATAAGAACCAAGATACATCATGTACAGGTACAGGCACCCAATGACAAATGTAAATGTATTTTTACCTAAAATGTACCAATAAAAGAATTTAAGGAAAACAAAGTAAGTGACAGTAACAGCACAACAGATCAGTAATAGGTAAATGAAATCATATGTTGCAAGTTTTCTGTATTTTATCTTTTTGTGTGAGGTAGTACAACGTTACTAAGTTGTAAAAAATTAAAGATGCAGATTTTAATTTTCAGAGCAGTAATTCTCAAAGGGTGGTCCTCTGATCAGCAGCATCAGCATCATATAGCATTTGTTAGAAATCTATATTTTAAGGCCTCACCCACCACATTTTAGGGATTCCTTAATTGGACATCCTTGGAATAGGTCCAACAATTTGTGTTTTATCAAGCTCTCCAAATGGTTCTAATTCACATGAAGTGTGAGAACCACTTCCCTAGAACAACCTGTCAAAACAGAATAAAAAAAAAGCTATAGTTAAAAAGCCACTATGATAATTAACTTGGAATACTAGGCAATATTCAATTGACTATAAAGAAATCAAGAAAGAAGGAATGGGGCAAGGAAGATAAAAGGAGAAAAAATAGAAAACAAATAGCAAAATTACAGAGCTAAATCTAATCATAGCAATAATTTCATTAAATAAATGGACAAAGAGTTTTAATTAAAGGCAAAGATGAGCAGACTGAGAACATAGTATATTCAGTTTATAAAAGACTTACTTTAAATAAAAAGGCAGAAATGGATTGAAAGCAACAAGATGGAACATATATCACGCAAACATCAATTATATGAAAGTTAAAGTGCTATGTTAGTATAAAACAGAGTAGATTTCATGATAAAGAATCTACCTGAGATAAAGAAATTTACCTCATAAGATCAGTACACCACAATATATAGCAAATGTGAATCTGTGTGTGCCTAAGGTGGAGCTTGAAAGGGCATGGAGCAAAAACTAACAGAACTAAAGTGAAGAACAGATACAGCCCTAAGCATGGTTAGATCATAACACCTCTCTCATTGGCAAAAAAAAAAAAAAAAAAAA